>JAMPIV010017370.1:92500-209825 GCA_024509875.1 Oreohelix idahoensis
GATTTTGTTATTTTCCAACTCTCACAGCCGTATGTTAACACTGAGATAACATTTGAATTAAACAGACGAAGCTTGGTATGTATATTCAAATATCGTAATTTCCAAATGTTAGATAATCTATTGAAGGCGCTAGCTGCCAAAGCAATATGAATCTAAATAACATGAGACAGATACTAACATCTAAATAACATGAGACAGATACTAACATCTAAACAACATGAGACAGATACTAACATCTAAATAACATGAGACAGATACTAACATCTAAACAACATGAGACAGATACTAACATCTAAATAACATGAGACAGATACTAACATCTAAATAACATGAGACAGATACTAACATCTAAACAACATGAGACAGATACTAACATCTAAATAACATGAGACAGATATTAACATCTAAACAACATGAGACAGATATTAACATCTAAACAACATGAGACAGATACTAACATCTAAATAACATGAGACAGATACTAACATCTAAATAACATGAGACAGATACTAACATCTAAACAACATGAGACAGATACTAACATCTAAATAACATGAGACAGATACTAACATCTGAATAACATGAGACAGATATTAACATCTAAACAACATGAGACAGATACTAACATCTAAATAACATGAGACAGATACTAATAACTAAATAACATGAGACAGATACTAACATCTAAATAACATGAGACAGATACTAACATCTAAATAACATGAGACAGATACTAACATCTAAATAACATGAGACAGATACTAACATCTAAATAACATGAGACAGATACTAACATCTAAATAACATGAGACAGATACGAACATCTAAATAACATGAGACAGATACTAATAACTAAATAACATGAGACAGATACTAACATCTAAATAACATGAGACAGATACTAACATCTAAATAACATGAGACAGATACTAACATCTAAATAACATGAGACAGATACTAACATCTAAATAACATGAGACAGATACTAACATCTAAATAACATGAGACAGATACTAACATCTAAATAACTAACACAATTTCAAACTGAGAATCATCAAATGATAACTTCATTATTGTATGCTGT
This sequence comes from Oreohelix idahoensis, assembly GCA_024509875.1. Taxonomy (NCBI): domain Eukaryota; kingdom Metazoa; phylum Mollusca; class Gastropoda; order Stylommatophora; family Oreohelicidae; genus Oreohelix; species Oreohelix idahoensis. The sequence goes on from JAMPIV010017370.1 coordinate 93,585, forward strand.
AGAAACATGGACAATGAAAAGCGATTAGAAGAAAGAATTGAGGCCTTTGAGATGTGGATATTTCCAACAATGGGGGAACTTCTCATGGAAAGAGAAGAAAACAAATAAAGAGGTCTTGGAAAGCTTAGGGATGAAAAGAGAATTAATGAAGGAGATCAAAATATTTTGGCTATTTAAAAAGACATAACACCTTACTGAAGACCATAACAGAAGGCTGAGTTGAAGGCAAACGTGGAAGAGGAAGACAGTGATATAAGTGGGAAGATAACATCAAGAGATGGGCAAGAAATGGTCTATCAGAGTGCACCGTCAAGACAAGGGACAGAAAATTTGGAGATCCATTGCAGTCGACCTTCGATGTGAAGATGGCACCTGATGAATGAATAAATGTTTCGCAGAGAGCCGATTGGTAATGAATGAATTCTCGTGTTGTCGCACTTGTTGTTTCAGTTAGAAGATAGACAGGCAACGTCATTGGCAAAGTTTGAAACGCCAAGCTATTTGGTCAGAATCCACTGAATGCCATAGCTAGTGGCTAATCTCATCTCATTCTCTACCTCATCTACCACTCGGTGTAGATGTGTCTCCGGAGCGCAGTTGCTTCAGGAAGAACAGCCAATCTAATATTAAATCAATATTACACACACATAAAGGTATGTTTTCAGGTACACGTGAATAATAAAGAAGTGGAAAACTAGACAACAGAAAAACAAAAGACGTGAGTGGCCTAGCGGGGAATCGAACCCATGGAACTTCCGTGCGGCACCCCCGCCTAGCTATGGAAGCGAATAACACTATCCTCCCTGCCAACTAAGCACCACTAATTTATGTGTTTAAAATCTAATTTTAGAACAGACATGTGATTAACCTGTTGTGTAAACTAGGGGCTAAAACAATTTATAATCCTTAGGAAGAGAAATGGTGTCAAGAGTCATAAATACCGCACCCTATTTCGTATCTCAAAGATCTGTAAGTTGTCCTTCATTCATATGTTTTCCGTATTAGGTTAATGAACTTGTGGGGAACTCAACAGTGCTTCGTCGGTTTCCAAAGTGATTCTGTCAAAATTGTTGAAAGCCTTTTCACAGTCTACAGATCCAGTGTTGTCGTCTTCTTCCTCTGTTTATAAAACACCAGATGATGTAGGTGATACAGTCTCTAAATTACTTCCTGTCCGCAGTTCTGTTTATCTATTTTGTCGTTGATTTCATTCTGTGCCAGTATCTTTTTTATTTTGCCGTTCTCTATCTTCTTCGTCTCCAGTCTTTCAAGGTTGTCACAATATATTAGAGCTTTTCTCTCTTCAAAACATACCAACATAAAAAGTGTGCTTAATTTTCAAATGGGTAATTCGATTTTCTATGTGTACTAGCCTCCTGTAGGACTTCCTCATTACTCTTTTATAGCTGTGTGTGGTATTATAATAGCAAAGACATCAGTAACAGAATAAATAAAGCCAGAACAGCCTTGCAAATGTAAACAACATTTGGAAATCTTCTCAGTACAGCACAAACACCAAATTAAGATTATACGAGAGTTGCGTAGTTTCTGTACTTTTGTATGGCGCGAAGTGCTGGAGAGTAACAGAAAAGGAAATGTCCAAATTATCCCCCTTCCACACAACCTGCCTAAGGAAAATTCTTCGAAATTTTTGGCCGAATATAATCTCCAATCAAGAACTGCTTACACGGTGCAGTCAAAAAGGCATGCACACAATCATTGCGGGAGACTCTGGAACTGCGTTGACCATGTCCTCAGAAGGGACCTTGACACCATCACCAGAACTGCTATGCTATAGACCCAGAAGGACGGCGGAAGAGAGGCAGACCAAAGATAAATTGGTGGAGAACAGTGAAGGCTGAGATGTAAAGCATGAACCAGAGTTGAGTACAGCACGAAGAATGGCTACTTACCGAGCAAAATAGGGACAGTTTGTAGCTGCCCTACAAGACGCCACTAGGCGTGATAGCCACTGACTGCTTTGTCAGTCTGGCGCTAAGTATCCAAAAAGAAAAAGAAGATGGTATTATAACGTTCTTCTGCAAGACCACATTTCTGTGGCATCCAGGAACTTTCTTGTTTGTTTACTAATTGTCCATGATTTGCTTCTGATAACTGTATATATTCTTATCACTGAAGAATGCTGTATACATGAGGCCACCACACTGATAAATGTAGAATGTAAACTGTAAATGAAAAGGCGTCACACTGGTACATTACATTGATAAGGGTGACTGTGGTGCATGTAGTTTGTGTGTACTCGTCATCTTGATGAAGGTTGATGGTCAACTCGAACCGACACAGTGTTAGGTATTCAGGTCACCTTGTCCACAAAGTATTGAGGCCCTGGCAAGGGATAGTGTTTATATCGAGTGAGAGTACAGGTGTGAGTTACGCGAATTGGTGTACTGTTCTGTAGAGTTGATAGGTAACAATGCACTCATTCACTCGTATCTAGAAGTCAATGACGGCTGGAACTACTGTTAACAGTTTCATACAGTTTAATGGGACGCACACTCTGACAACACAGCTACAGTCACTGGAACAGGTTGGCAACAACATCACATGCTTGAAAATGGTTTACGACATCAAATATACATTCGTAAAGAATGTGAATACAACAGAACGTTAGTAGCTAGTCCCTCTGGGTTCTAGTTATATTTACTTTCAGGCCTAACTGACTGATCGCGTCAGTTAATGTTCTCAAATATTTATCATCAATGGCTCCCTGACAGAACCTCTTCTGACGAAGAATTACAAGCCGTAAATTAGCAGGCTTTTATGACGACAATCTTAAAACCACCAGTAGTGGATTACAATAGTAGACATCTCTGTATCATCATCAGATAGTAAGGCATCCCTGTTCTCCGAACGATGATCCGCTTAGGCAAAGGCGAGATCCAAAATGGCTCCTAACTTCGATGAGCTTCGCTCACTCCGAAGCTGCATAATGAAGCATAAGTAAAGGGCGCTGTCCATCATTTAAATAATGCTGTGTAGATCATATGCATAATAATGCAATGTATATCATATGAATAATGGTGCTGCTAGCAAAATGTCGTCTCGAAAATAGTCAATCATATACATGTGCAGACCATACCATGGCTGCAGATCTAGGCATTCGAAAAGGTACAGTAAATGTCTTTCGTTACCTTAACATCCTAGAAAACACTAGAAAAATAGCACACGCCATCCTTTGGCGCTAAGAATATATTATGGGGAGGAACATAGACATAATAGTCACACCGACGATGTCGCCTTCCCCCAGAATTTCACAGCAAAGAACAAATCTTCGGACATTTGTCCGTACAGCGATCAGGATCCCCCATCATCACGGAAGTCTCTCTCGACAACCTCAATTCGACACCTGCGCAGAAGCGCGTGACCCCCAGAGTTCAACTCAAGATGGGCCGACGTAAATCTTAGTATTCATATAAGACCCAAGAGAAGGTAACAGACATAATAAAATGTACCAACAACTAAATCAAGGGTTACGTACCTTTGACTAACAACAAAAAGTGTTAACAGACAAATAAATATATTTCTATATATATATCTCTATATTCATTGCCTACAAAAGAATCTGTGCGTAACAGCTTCTATATGACTGGATTGGCTATATGAAGCACTGAAGATCTGTTTGTCTTACTTCCATTAACAAAGTATTGTTCCGTAAAATACTTTTCATTTTATGGAATGCTGCTTTTGCAGGACACGCTCTGCTCATCACGTCCTAGTTCCATCTTACGTGTTAACGTACCAATATATTTCATTCTAATGACTTCTTTCAGAACTGTCTCGCTTATTTTGATGGAAAACTCTGAACAAATCTTATTCTTTGAGACTATGATTACTTCTGCCTACTTAACAATTTAGGCCAAGGCTTTTATTTCTACTTTCCATATGCGATGGCCCAGGAAAAATTTTACATGCGTGTAATAACAGACAAATGGCATCCCCTGCATGAAAACATAGCTGACATTAAGGGAGCAAGAATAAAGAAGGGGATGTCATGGATGGCACAGGCAGAGACAACGATCAAGCTGGTGACCACAGTTGAAAATACATTCAAAGGGGAAGAGTGGAGTAAGTCAGATGAGAACTGGATTAACTACCAGCAAGTCATTATCAACCTTGGCACAGAGTGTAGAACTTGGGGCAATGGGAAAGCAGAACAGGGAATTAATCAACTGATACATGATCATGCCGGGGATAATGATGCCATTGTGTATACAGATGGGTCTGCGATCCGTGGTGAGAAATCAGGTTGGGTCTTCTCTGCTAGGGTAAAGGGCAAAATCGTCGCCGAACATAGCTGGCTTACAAAATAACAACTTCCAGCATGAGAATGGAGTTAGAGGCACTTACTGCTGCCTTAATGTGACTAACTGAAACGTAATTAACAAAAGCAGTCATTGCGTCAGACTCTCAGTCCATGCTTCGAAAGGTTCAAAATGTTTGGCTACGGCATGAATGAGAAACATTCATAGAAGCTTCGAATCTGCAGGAGCTGGTGTGGATCTAATGTCCTGGTCATGCAGTGGTACGCGGTAATGAGAGAGCTGACAGACTCACAGCAAGAGCACCCAAAGTTGGGACACTGGATATGGATAAGGAGAGATACTGAGAACAATTAATGTTCGCCTGTTAGAGGATGACACTGCAATAAATGAATCATCAAGGTTAAGACTGTTGGAATTTGGCATCAAACGTAAGGCTAGCAGAGATGGACGTATGAGAGGATGCATCCGTCATGTACATAACCAGCGAGCTACAGGAACCATTAGCATTCACACTCTTCAATATATACCGAGAGAGACTGAGCACCTATGGGTTTGCCCGGAGTGCAACGATGTCGATTCTATTCAACAATAACAATTTCTACTTTCTGTAACTATTATACCAATCGTTATCGGTAACTCATTTTTAAATTGTTGCTATCAAGACTGTTTCAACAGCATGTCTCAAGTGTTTTCTAGTATGTTCCCAAAGAATACTCCTGACAAAGCCTCAACCACCATATCCTTTCTTGATCTTTATTGAGCGTGGAACCACCACCGGAGCTGGATCCTTTAAAGGAAGCTTGCACCAATGCGTCCCTGTGCTCGGATCTTGCACCGTTGATTTCTGTAGTACTATATTTCCTTTCACTTGATCAGGGTGCCAGCCCAACATACAGCCTCGGCCTCATATTATTAGCCTCATACGACATGCCTGAAAGAGCTGGAGTTCCATGTATTATTGTCTCTTCTAAGTTAACAGCTTTCTGTATCTTCATCACCATCGGACCCATTATCATCACAATGATCTTCACCCCTGAAGAACAACGACATCAATAAAGAACAAATGAAAAAATCATGGGGTGTTACGTAGAACAGAACAGATGACAAGAACCAGACAAGTTCCAGTGGAACCATAACTGAGAAGAAGACGCTGGCGGGTGGATGGAACACACCTTAAGGAAAAATGTTGATAACATTACGAGTCAGTCCTTGTTGTGGAATACACAGGGTAAGAACAGAAGAGAGATATCGCAAAACAAATGGAGAATGCAACTCCAGACAGACATGAAAGTAATCACGTGGACATGGATAGACCTTCAACTAATGGTGCAGGACAGAAGAGCTTGATATTAATTTATTGAAATCCTGCTCCTGTGCTTTTTTCGGGATGATGACGTTGACGATAATGATGATGATGATGATGATTATGATGATGATGATGATGATAATGATGACAGATCATATAATTACGCAGCCACAAATTAACGTGAGTATCGTGTTCATTAAAATTTCCTTTGTCACACACATCATCATTTTAAACATTAATCGCGGCAGCAGCAGCAGACAGTTAACCATTTCCACCTAAATAGAAGCGGACTATTACTTACGTTTGTAATGTAGACAGTCAGAAATGATTCTTTGTCAGTCTTGTCAGACTGTAGGTAACCTTCGGCTGTTGTCCTAAAAAATAGGGAAGAGTAAAGGAAAAATAAGTTTTGGGCTATACACTTTTGTTTTAAAAAGCATTAAAAATGAAAATGTGTGTGCTCCTGTTCGCAATTGTGTGTGCGTCACCACATTTTGTGAACCTGTTCAAAATTTTGCGTACAACGTAACCAAGTTCTGTTATCCTTTCACATCTGTAAAAATTACACAATTTTTTCGGCTTTGGTTTGTGTACAGGGGGCAAGAGACTGATCACTCTAAGTTCCATCAGATTTTATGGTTTAAGATGTACCCTGTTAGAGGGTCATGTGCAAAATTTCAGCTAACTTGATCATCTAAAACCTAATGAACCAATCGGTCAAAGATTCGAAACATCATAACAACTCTATCGTCATCCGAGCCGGTGGCGCAGCCACCACTCTTACCGCCCCTGCCCAAAGACGCCGTCCGAACAGACACATGTAGCTCTGTCTTATCATTTGAACTGGGAGGGCCTGTCGCCGGGAACACCACACACAATCCAATACCATAATTCCCGCCGTAAGTACGTCGGTCGGTCACATGATGCACACCGTCATTTGCGCACTTTTCTCATCATGTAAAACAAAATAACACAGAAACCACACCCGCAAGTCTATGAGAATTCTTATTGCAAGAGACCAGTAGCAGTGGTGGATGCATGCTCCATAGAGTGCGCAAAGGTCGTATATGATGAGGATGATGATGAAAATGATGATGATGATAATAATGATGCTAATGCTGATAATGATGATGCTTGTGTTATTAGTTTCCACTTATAATATTTTCAACGTACAATTTAATGTATGGAATGAATTACCATATCATATGTGTGTGAGTGCTTATATACATCATCATCGTCTCAAACCGTAACCCGTCATGGGTCATAGGGGTGCCATGGGGGAAAAATCAGCAGACAGGGTCCTCCACTGCTCTCTATCCTCAGCAATGCGTACAAGTGTGGAAAAACCGTGTCCTGTCCATTCTTTGATGTTATCAGCCCAGGATTTTCTTTGCCTTCCTTTTCTCCGTTTACCTTCGACTGTTCCCTGGAGGATCGTTTTCGTAAGGGAGTCTTGGAAAAATCAAATTGGCTTAACACAATTTCATTGGTTAACGCTAGTATTAGGAAAAGAGAGAGGTGATACTGCAAATTTGCCAGCCTAAAGCGAAACTTATTTCTACACAGTAAAATTAAAATCAGACTGGCAAACGTATTAATAAACACACAAAGTGTTTGGGGTTTTCGGAAGAATCAAAATTTTGGACGCGTTGTCTCATTGGCCAGTGTGATTAATATTAGGGAAAGAAGACAAGGGTAGTTGCCATTTGAACAGAAATTTTCATACCGAGTAACGGTGAGAGCAGAAGTGAAGCTTTTAAACGACAGCCTTTCAGTCTGGACGACCGGCAAAGCTAAAGTTGTGCCATTATTTGCCAGTCATCGTTTACTTGTGTAATATATTTCATTGATGCGGTAAGATAAATGATTTATTGATGTTATTAATATGTAGAGGATCAACCCTAGATAAGAGCGCCTACCAAATTTGTGTTGGACGACATTTCTATTATGGAAGCTTATGACATCCTAGGAAGCACATACATGCCTGAAGCAGATTTATGAAGAAAGTAAATAGAATTGTCTTTGATTATTAAATATTATCATAAATCCATATTATAACTGTAAGACCAGGAATTACTGGCAAGCCTCAGTGTTTAATGAACACTTGTAAACATGCCTAGGATGCTGAAACAAAATAAAATAAAATAAGAACATCAGAAGGAGAAGTGTATACTCCATCTGATTGTGTGGAAGCATATTATTGTAAAAACGACAGAGGCGTAGCAGCCATATGGAAGCAGGGTGTAATCACAGTACAAAGTGAAGTCAACTAAATTAGGGGCTGGTGCACTTGTTTTGAACACGAGGCTGACCCCACACTTTATAACCATGTAATTAGTTGTGTAAAATCTAAGCCAGCAAATCAAAGGGCGAGGATGCCTTGATTTTGCAGGGTTTTATTGCCTGTTGCCGACTGGTGGCAGGAAACCTGTTGAGACATATTCGAAGAAACGTAACGACCTCAGCAGAACTGTGTACTGTATCTGTTAGCCGGAGGAAGTCTCTTGAGCTGACGCTGTTTGCAGTGCAGTACTTTACATCTGACATATCAATATCTATAAGGTGAACGTCACGTAGCTGGGTCACCTGACAATTCATCTTTGAAAGAAAGTTTTTTCCCCAACTTGAATTATAACTACAGCGGGGCGTGATCAATACAACAGCTTCTCACATCCTTGACTTTCACTAATGACACAGTTAGATATCAGTCTGTGAATACACCCACAGTAACAGTGTAGATTACTAGTGAGGGACAAAGAGTCCTTATTATTTATTTCTTGCATGTAAAATAATTTTCTTCAGTTTTCAACATTCCTGTCCAAAAGAAATTTGAGGGACAGGAAAATAAATTGTAAAAAATTAATTTCGTAACGTTAACAACAGCCTTACTTAAGTTAATGTCATTGAGTTCCAGTTGCTTGTGTGTGTGTCTTTTTGGCAACATATCATTACATTCACATAACCCTAGACACGTAGCCATATAACAAACATCATAACAATAAATAAACAAAATATAGCACAGTGTGAGATCTAGAGAGGTAGCGATAGGTCCCCTGAGAACTCAACATCATCATCAACTATTAGACTCAGGGTCTTACAAAGCTTGACCTCACACTGTGGACACACACATCTATCTTTTCAATATAACACCTTTAACCTCTCCAGTGTAATTCACTACAATTTGTTTTGTGCTTTTTATAGCAAATGCGACAATTCTTCTATAACATTTATACTCAAAAGCCTGAATCCTTCGCTCCGTATCTGCAGTGAGTGTCCAGCCCTCACACCCATACAAGAGAATAGATAATACAAGTGATTTGCATAATTTGATCTTCACAGGAAAACTGATGTTACTTTTTCAGATCACATTCAGCCTTGTCATGGCAGCTGAGGCCATCTCAAGTTTTGTCTTGATTTCTTTACTTGATCTTCTATCACTACATATAGTGGACCCCAGATATTTAAAGGTGTTAACTTCTTCTAACGTTTGCCCATTTAACGTAATGTTGGTCGGAACATGTTTATTATGGCTATTCACCAATATCTTGCTTTTTTCTATATTAATTTCCATCCCATACGTTCTTGTTACTTTCTCCAGTCTAGAGGTAAGGTCTTTGTCGTGGAATATTCTAATCCACATATATAAATTATTAGGTAAATATAAAGCCTAATAAATACATATAATAAATAAAGGAAGAAGAATGGTAAAGAACAGTGCTGTCACAATGACTGTACTCGAAATCCCCTTGTTTTCTACTGCGTATGCAAATTGTAACGTTTCACGTTGATATTAAAGGCCTTCTGCAACATACACGCGTTTCCCAAACACACAATAAAACGTGCTGCCTTTCTAAGAAAAACCTTGAAATATGCAAGTTGACCTAAATTTTAAATTCCATTCATGTCTTTTTCTACACTATGTTACCAAGATCAAAAGACAGATGGACAAAAGGATAGCGAGAAGGGAGAGGCAGAAAGCCGAACATTAAACACGCGTCGCGCGATACACAATTACTACTATCACGCGTGTAAGGCCACCTGCACTAATTTTTTTCAGACGGACAGTGATAAAATACATTACCCATCCCAGAGTTAGGTTTATAAATCCTGAAAAACTCTTATTAGAAAAGATAACATTAGATGGGTTTACGGTTGAAAACATAACAGTACCCAGACAGCACATCTTCGAAACAGGAGGTAGAAAATACATATTTTGAACGCAGCCACGTAGCTCTTTTAAATTTGGATATTTGGGTTCCTTAGGGCTTGCTGACCAAGAATATGTAAAACGTTACGCAAATAGTCCAGGAATTAATAAATTATAACCAAAATAAAATAGTGGGGATGCCTGACAACATGAAATCATTTCTGCTCATAAAATTTTTTTATAACGTGTTTGAAAAAAATCTTACGTTACAGAATTAGCCTACCATGTAAACTCCAAATTGATTGGAGCGCAACAAATGAAAGACTAACCACGATTGGTCGGGCTATAAATACTATCTTTCGTTGTTAGGGGAGACGTGAAAAGGTAACATTTTTTCAAACACTTGTCGAAACGTGGCCTCATTGGCTAGACTCGCTGATATACTCACTTAGGAGCGTTAGTTCGAGACCACTAGTACAAATAATCTTGATAAAGCAACAGTGCGTTGAAGCCAGCTCATATTTGTGTTAAATAAAAGCCTGGAACATAAGCAGATGGGAATTTGTGCCAGTAAATGTGCCAGAATTCATTGCTAATCAACGTATCTGTGTTTATTCTATGAATTGTGGTAAGCTTGAACCATTCAGTATCTTTTAATGAAAATTGAATGTAAATTGTTAATTTATGCCTGTATATATATGTGTAGTTCAGTGGCAAACAGGAGATAAAGCCTATAATGCTCCAGCCTGAACAGAGGGTGTCGGAGGGAAGTAAAACGGCATGGAATGGCCAAGTAGTACACTGACACCTGGATGATTGATTAGACAGAAATAATGCTGGAAGTGCAGAGGCGTAGTGACCATTAAGGAGGGTAATGCTGGTATAAAGTATTTCAGATGAAGCTGACAGTTGGCCTAACGCTCTGAACTCAATGTTTGTGTTGTATTGTGCTCAGTGTAGAACTAGAGTATCAATTAGTTATGAAGTAGAAGGTACATCCTTCTTGTTTTCAGGGACCGTGGTCTTGATGGTATTGAGCAGCACCGGGTCAGAGCTTTGCTGAATCCAGAGTCGGACAGCATACTCCTTGGTTCATTTAGCTATCAGTGAGGTGTCTCCAGAGCCCAGAGGAGAATTCGAGCAGAGGAGTCCTTTCCTGCCGCCATCACGCAAGATAAGCTGATTTGGCCAGCTGAGCTCAACATTATGCCCCCTCATCTTGAAGTGACTTTGTAAAAATAACATTCAGAGGGGAATTTAATTGTCTTAATATCAGGAACTGAAAACATCTCCAATACTAGTCCCAAAAGACAAACTATTGAAGTCATGATGACAAATACCAACAGAGCTTGAACAAAACAAAACCAGTATTACCTCATATTACCACTACACAACTGACACACATAGGATATTTTTAATAATATATGTCACTACAATATTCACATTGATAAAGTCTGTACATATACTTGTAATTAAAATTGATTGTGATTCCTGGTTCCTTTGTATTTGAATCAGGACACATATACCTTTATGATAACAATGAATACATATTGTTATTTGAAAAGTTATCAGTGACTCCTTAAGATATTCTCATAGAGTGTTATATGTATGTGAGTGTCACAGTGTTGTCAAGAGTAGTGGAATAAATTAAATTGTTTATCTGTCTGTTGTTGTGACTTACACTTCATCATACACATACCCTAGACACCTAACGTAGTCATCACACTATTCCAGAATAATTCTGACTGAGATATATAGATATGTGGTAGCAAGTAAGGTTATCTATAATACACTACTCTTAATAGATATAGATACCTTCACAGCTGATCTCAGTCAGTACACTAAGTCCCCTATAAATATTTATAACATCCCACTTCACCACAGTCTTGAAGTTCTGATTCTGTTCCAGCTATAAGATCGATATCATCAGTAAAACGTAGATTGCAAAGAGGTCGGCCTCCAATCGATATGGTTGTTTTATAATCGTAGAGAGCCTCCTGCATAATATGTTCTAGATATATATTAAAGAGCACTGGGGACAGGATACATCCCTGACGAACTCCTACAGTTGTTTTGAAAAATTCTCCAATGTTATTGCTTGCAAAAACAGCACTGCTTGCGTCCTTGTATAGTGCTCCAATGATATCTATGATGTTGGTATCAAAATTGAATCTTCTCCTTATTTGTCATAAGCCTTCATGCCAGACTCGATCGAAGGCTTTTGTGAAATCGATGAAGTTATGGTATAATTCGTGTTGATGCTGGAGATGTTTTTCGATCAGTAATCTAATATTGAAGATTTGTTCTGAGGTACTTCTTTTTGGTCTAAAGCCAGCCTGTTCCTCGGATAAGATTTCTTCTGATTTATGTTTTATTCTGTTCAAAAGTATCCTTAACATCACCTTACTTGGATGACTAATAAGGCTAATGGTTCTGTAGTTCTTGCACATTTTTAGATTTCCTTTCTCTGGAAGCGGTATTACTAATGACTGCGTCCACTCTTTTGGCCATTTTTTTGTACTCCATATCTTCTGGCAAATTGTTGTCATGATTTTTTCTATATCTGGTCCTCCATATTTCAAGAGCTGTGCTGGGATATTATCCACACCCGGTGACTTCCCTCCTTTCATCGAACATATAGCCTCTTCCACTTCTTCTCGTAATATTGCTGCATTTCCGAGTTCCCTGTTTTCGCACTTAATGTTGTTTAATATGCCTAAGTCAGTGTCAAGTTTACAGTTATATAATTCTTTACAATATTATGTCCACCTTCTCATTACAGCTGTTTATATATATATAAAGATATATAAAGATAGATATACACACTACTTTCTGTCTGTTACCTATTTGATGTCTCTCAAATAATAGGATAAACATGTAGCCCCATAGCAGATACTGTCGTAGGGGAATGAAATAAATGAGACTACTATATTAGGCCAAACTTTATGGAGGGAATAACCAGTTCCCTTCCTGGCTGACGTTGCCTTCCCTAAATCAAGAGCAGAGTCAGGTACACATTTATAACCGTGTCGACTGCAGCGTGACGCCACCAGGTTTCTATTCCTGAACCCGCTAAATTTGCCTCGAGAAGCAAGCGCTCTAACAGCTTAGCCAATCGCGGAGTGAAGTGCTAAAGACTTCATTACACCAAGTCCAGCTTTTCGAGGTGGGGTGACTGGTTCCTTTCCTCGCTGTCTTTGCGGTTCCCAACTCATGAGTGGAGTCATGTGCCCATTTATAGCTGGGTAGACTGAAATGAAATGCGGTAACTTTGCTTCGAGGGACAAACTCTTAGCCAATCTGACGCTTATTATTATTATTATTAATATGGGATACGATCACACATAAACCGACCTGTTACTTGCCGCAACTTCGAGGGTATTAATTCTCTGAGATGCCACTAAACTTGTTGTTCCATTCTCGTCAATTCTTTCCAGGTGAATGAGGACAGCCATCAAAACATTTTTTACTGTTGGAGCTGGACGACAATCCAACCGAATCTCTTCCGTCAGTCCTTGGACAGCCACGCGAGGCGTAGCTCGTAAAGTCACTGAACCCACTGGAAAAGAAGTGAAAGTTGTAATTTTTAGGTATGTTTGGTTGATGAATTTATATACATTTCTATCAACACTATTAGCCAATCTTCTATCAACACCAGTGGACGTACTAAATGCTTGCCTCAAAGCATCACACCTCTGGAGACACATTCAGAAATTGGAATGGCCACCAGTATGTGAGTTCATTTACTTGGAGATGCAAATAAATACACCTTTGCTCATCAACTGGTATGCTTTGGTGATGGCAGATGTTTCATAAGTCATTACTAGATATATCTGGCAACGCCGGGTACTTACAGCTAGTACTAAATATATGTGGTGATAATAGAGAACATTTAAGGATATGCAGGGGTGTGGGGAGATAAGGCGCAGACAATGGATTTGGAATTTAGAAGAACAGGAAAGATGAAGTACAGATTGGCCTCTTACGATGTATTCGAATTGCGACCACTCATACTTTTGATGGCTTTTCCATTAATCCTGTTATATTACTTTCGATTCTCAACGTTCGATCTAAAAGTCACTCATGTTTGATTTCTTATTACTTTACAGTAATGTACAGCGCAGTAGTTTTATGTCTTAATTTGCACATTGTATGATTTCAAAATAAACGAAGAGTAACATATGTTAGAAATATAAAGAAACAGGCCAAGAAATTTTAGCATTCAGGTATTTTAATGGCTTAAATATCCTTGTGGGTCATGTAATATATAGTGATTTTCGAATAACGGCCTTATCGACTTACGACGGGTAATTTTTTGGGACACATAAGAAGCCACGTAGACATGCTGCAGTTTGCATAATTGACTTCAAGTCGTTTCTTACAAGTCTCAAGTCGAGTCTCAAATCTCTTAATACGAGTCTCAAGTCGAGTTTTAAGTCCGCAATAGTAGCTTTCAAGTAGAGTCTTAAGACGAGTCCCAAGTTGAGTTTCATAGTTGATTAAAAACTGTTTATACTCACAGTCGATTCAAATAATTAAATCAATCACTATAAATAATAATGGATAATACTTATCTCTATTTGTAGTAATTTATTTACTGACTACGTTTGCTTTATTAATTAAGCAAAACTGTTTTCGATATCTCTGTACATGTGCTATCTTAATAAGGACGGCGAAGTTGGTTCGCCACAACTGGCAAGCCCATAAAGGAGTCAAGCTGATAATTAAAAACAAACCCGAGTTGAGCTAGAGTCGAGTCGTTGTGTTGTGACTTTGGGTCCGCCTCGATTTCTGTTCCATCGACTCGAGTCGACAACACTGGCAGTTAGTAAATTGTGGGTGTGTTTGTGTATTCTGTACTTGAAATAATGTGCGACTGAGCTAGTTATCAGCATGCTAAACTTATCAACTAGTATGTAGGTTCAAACAGGGAGATACAGAGACTGAGAGGTGTAGGAGTGGAATAATGGGGGACAACAGAAGGATAGAATGGGGCGAGGGAAAAAGAGAAGAGCAGGAGCGAGAGGAAGAGATGCAGGAAGAATGAAAGATTATTTCTCCGAGTTCCTCGGTGGTGAGCAAGGTCAAGCCTCAGAAATGATAAGCAGTATCACAGGAGAGGAAACCAATGGTGACGAAGATGGCATCAAGACAGAAGAACTGAAGGCAGCACTGGAGAAAATCAAGATGGGCAAAGTGGCAGGACATGATGGTATAACACCAGAAATGGTTAAGTACATGGTAGCAGCAGGCGATCTATAACTCCCGTGTAGTGAAGTCTGAATCATATCTCGGCGATCATTGAAAATTATACACCGCGCAACACCCGTAGAAGTAACTAACCAATGAAACGCCAGCTTGGGACACGTATTGTCCGGGATATGTTAGGCTATTCAACATGGAGACAGCAAAAGTATAGATGATTGAAATATTTCGGAAGACAGTGTGTGAATATACATGGAGTACCTTGTTAAAGAAGGACCAGGTTTGAAAATAGGGATCATTAACTTTACATAGATATCTAGATTTTCACTGGATGTGGTGTAGAGAAGAAGTTACTGTGAAAAGAAGATAGTGGAGCATAAACCTTGTTGTGTTTTTCCCTGTTTAGGCTGCTCCAGTGAAAGGTCGGATAAACTATAGAATAAGTTAGATATCTCAATTGATAGAGGTCATTCATATAAGTAATATAAGCCTGAGATGGAGGAAATCCGTCTAGAAATAAGGAGTCCAGACATATTTTGGATTTTGCCCTAGAGAACACTTTGCCTAAACCTACACGTTTTTGCGTGAATGAAAATACTTTGGCCCAGATGCTCTCAGATACGGTAGAGGGTGACCTATATAAAGCCGGATGGAACGACAGAAGGAAAAACTTGCCGCGAAACTAAAAAACTGCAGACACGGATTAGCAGCATCTGCCACAAGCTTCATTGACATTTGCATTTGTGTGAGCAGACTGTATTAATTCTGGAAAGCCTGTATGTTTGAGATTGAGGGTAAGCAAGGTATTACTTAAATATATACATGCAGAAATATATTATCAAATTGTTGCTTTGGGGAAATGGTTGTTTTGTGTCGAATCTCATTGTGCTATTCCTGGAAGGAATCACAGTCTGTGTTAGTAAATTTATTTGTGTATTGGAATCAGAAGACAGAATGGAATGAAATAATGGTTTTAGGAATGCTTTCCAAGATTTTTAGCTTGCTGGATTGGACTGTATAAACTGTGAGACGGAATGTATGAAAATAATTGATTGTATGTATCGTTTGAGATATCACACATCATTTACCATAAGGCTTATGTATTTGGAATGAAGATAATCATGGACATAAATGTAACAGTGAGTCTACTGGAATATTGTACGGGTAATTGGATAAATCATGTTATTTATGACTTTTTTGTCTCTTATGATTACCCACTGTTATCTGAACTGTCTCACTATACCTCTTGTCTGGATAGGGAGATAGCTGGACGATACTACCTAGGTAATATTATATTTCAGGTCATATCCTGCCTTGAGTGTCATATCAAATCCTGTAGAGACCTAGTCAGCTATTGGATGTCGTGTTATACAAGTGCCTTTCTATGAAGTACTGAGGCCACTAACATTGTCATCTCAAGAGATTGTGAAACCCGCAGCTGTGGGGTTTACTCAAGTCAACATATGCTGTACAAGTCCTATAGTGGGAGCTTTCAAAGATAAGTGGCTCAAATTTGGGCTGCTTTGTGACGATAATCTAAATACAATAGCTAAATTAAATTATATTATAGTGCATAAGTCAAAAAAAAAGATAGAAAATAAAAATTGAGTCCAGCTTCTTCGTCCCCACGCCAGCCGGTATGCGGATTTTGATAAGCCTTATAGCCGAATGAAAGATACTGTCTTTTCGAAATTCGTCCTTGAGATTAAATGTAACACTTGTGCAAGTTCAAGACGATAGAGTGATATAATAAAAAAAAGGAGGGGAGGGATAGAAAGACAGAACTTAGGGGACGCCGTCTCGCGTTGATTTCACAAAAGCCAACTAGCGCGACATAGCCTTGGGCGATTTTCAAATTACGATACAAAACTAATAAATGTTCGTCAATTGAATCATGTAAACAACCTTAGCTCTTATAAGGAATGACTTAATTCTGACATCATACGAGAGACTCTCGGATTTAGTTTGAAAATAGTTAGAAAAAGAATGGAACAGGTGGTAGTTTCTGGATTTGAACGACTAACATAGAAAAAAATATGAAATTATGAACCATAATATATAGGGCCATAAAAATTATATATTCGGATGCCTTATGATTTCCTGAGCAATAATATGGTGTCAGTTACGCACTAGTACAATAAATAACCAAGATATTGGCAAAAATACTATGTATTGTAAGACGGACTGACGAAAACAAAAATCATGCCTGCTTATTTTTTTCATAGCATGTTTTGAAAAAAAGCTTTTGGGGAAATGAGGACTAAAAGGTACCTATGATTTGATTGGCTGTAGTTTAAAGAAAGACTAGATAGGATTGGTTGACCTAAAACTAAAAATATATTTGCAGGAGTAAACATATTAGTTGGGAGTTTTTTTTTTTTAAGTTTGATTCAAATGTGCATGGTCCGATTGGCCAATGCCTTACATATTATCGAAAAACGTAGACTGCTCGTTGCCATTTTGAGAAAAATCTTTGATAAACAAGGAGCGATGAGAGCAGGCTTGTGCTTTTAAAACTAATAGAAAGCAGTCTGGACAAGGCAGATCTAAAGTGTGCCATAAATTGTTTGCCAGTCATCGTTCGCGTGTGTATAATTCATTGAAATCTGTGGTAAGAATGATTTTATTAACCTTTCATTTAAAATAAAGTTTGAATGTGAGATATTAACATACGACTGTAAGTAAGTGAGTCGATGGCAGACTTAGGCAGAGCCTAGAGATTGATCCATCATATGATAGACTATCAGAGAGGTGTAGTACTACAAGATTATATATGATTGTCATCAAGGAGCATAACACCTATCCTATGGTATGGAAAAAGATTACTGCTGGAAGTGCAGAGGCGTTGTAACCATTAGGGGAGAGGAATACTGGTATACATTGTCACGTCAAAATATAATGGTAAAATAGGTTGTCATCAAGAGCTGACCCTATTCGTTTGTTTGTACTGTACCTGTAATAAATTGTGGAATATTATTGTATGCTTGTTATAAAGAAGGATGCATAACCTTCTTATTTCAGGGTTTTTTGTGGCCCTGTCATTAACGTAATACCAAGCTCGTGGGAACTGATTGATTCCTGACACTGTTTGCATATTTCGGGCACTTGCTGGATGCCATTGCCTTTCAATAAGTGGAACAGATTGTCCAGCGAGCCTAGGAAAAGATCTACCGGTGTTATCCTTCGAAGATAAGTGCCTGTTCGGCACCAGGAAGCTCAACCTCTATGAACTATAGTTGTAAGAATAAAGACTGAAAATATTAATTTAAAAAATTCCACCTGTGACAAATGAAAAGCAAATGAACTATATGGAGGGATGTTAACTAACAACCTACAATTATATATATACCAGTATTAACCTAATTTAGAAAACTACACCTACACACTTTTATTATAATAATATTTGTATTATGGACAGAAGATCCATTGTGTAAATTGATTAATGTAAATAATTCACTTGATTTCAGTTTGATTGTCAGTCCTGATTCAAACAATTAGAGTCAGGACAAAATAAATGGTAAAAAATTAACGTTACACAAAATTCAACCACTGACTTACTTAAGATAGTCTTTTAAAGTGTAGTTTGTATGTGATTGTCGTAGTATTGTTGCGTTGAGTTGGATAATAAAATAGTTGTTTATATGTTTAATTGGCTAATGCAACAGTACACTACATATTCATAACCCTAGACACCAAACGTAGTCATCATACATTCTAGTCAAAGAATAAGTCTGAATGAGATCATAAAGGTGGTAGCAGAAAGGTACCCTTTACACTTACCATAATAATTTGTTATATTCAGGGACCTTTGCAGCTGACCTCATTCAGTACACTAAGAGTACATAACAACAACATTTCTTAACATCAAATCCACCACATATATTGGGTAGCTCGATTCCGGGATTTTAAATTCTTATAAATTATATTAGGGTCTCAGGTCCCGGGAAATTTTAAATACCTATAAAATAAAACTAAAAGTATTTTTTTTGTGGAATTTAAATAGTGGTTGAGCTATCAGTGCCTGTGGTTGTCCTTAGTCATAATTAGAACTTGTTAGTCACAATTAGAAATTTGCCTAGTTAGAAATTTTAAAGGTTTGCATAGTACAGAATGGCTGATCTGGCAACGTTTCGATCTGCTGCTGTGCAGACTGCTAAAGAGATGGGCATGGATGGACCAGAGCTGGTCCAGTATGTAACCTCAGAATGTGACAAATTTATTGAACGAGATAGGGAAGACAGGAAATTAGAAGCAGAAAGAAAGTTAGAGGCTGAAAAAGAAATTAAGAGGTTGCAGATTGAGGCTGACAAAGAGGCTAGGGCATTGGAGGCGGATAGGGAGGCGGAGATAAAAAGGCTCCAATTAGAAGAAAAAAAAGGCCGAAAGAGAAGCAGAGGAAAGAAGATTAGCTACAGAAAGAGAAGCAGAGGAAAGAAGATTAGCTGCAGAAAGAGAAGAAAAAAGGCTGAAAGGGAGGCAGAAGATAGGAGATTGCAGAGGGAGCACGAGTTACGACTAAGGGAGTTGGAATTACAAGGCCATGCTCCTGAAAATGGTGCCAGCCCCTTTACCTCCGATGCCACTGCTAGTCAGGGAGCCTCAACCTCAGCTATGGGGTTTCATTTAGACCATTTTGTTGAGAAAGACGATGACATAGAAAGTTTTCTGAGTAGATTTGAACTTTTGGCTACCACGTATGGGTTAGAGAGAGAAAGGTGGAGCCTAAAGTTATCCCAGGATCTCAGGGGAACAACTTATGACGTTTTTGCCAAAATGAGCAGGGATGATCAAGACAATTATGACATGTTAAAGCAGGCTCTTTTGCTAAGGTATGAAAAGAATGGAGAATTTTACAGAAAAAAATTTTGGAATGCCAAGCTACTGTCGGGTGAGACCTATCACCTGTTCTCTGCACGGTTAGAGACCTACTTGGAGAAATGGACTGCTCTGGGGAAAACCCAAGATCTTAAAGAAATGATCCTTATTAAGCAATTGAGAGAGTCCATGGCTCCAGACTTGAGAAAGTTTCTCATGGAACAAGGTGCAGAGAGGCTGGGTGAGTTACTCAATGTCGCTGAGAGGTATCAGGCAGCCCAAGCAGAGGTAGCTGGCACAAAAAAGAGACAGGTAGACAATTATAGGGCTCCACAAAACTCTAACAGATTTGACAACAAAGATCAGGGAAACAAAGGTAAGCAACATTTTGATAGGCCACGCAATGATTATAGAAATAAAAACCCACAATTCAATGACAGAAAATATGAGGAAAGAAAACCTTTTCATAAAGGTAGATTATATTGTAGATGGTGTAAGATGGACAACCATAACACCGAAGTGTGTAAAAGGAAACCTCCTAACTTTGCTGCAATGAAAACGGGGAGAAAGGGAGTAAAGGCAAACCCTACTAAACAGCAGGAACCTTATCACCCCCCAGTGTGTGAAGAAGTAATATGTAATGGAGTCACCATAAGGTGCTTGTATGATACTGGATTGGATTATGATTCAGTTGTGAGTTCTCACCTGGTGCAAGCAGATCAATACACCACAGAAACAGTGGAGATCCAAGCTGCAACCAAGGACGTAGCGACCATGACACTTCCCATCGCCAGGATAAATGTAAAAACGCGATATGTGGAAGGAATCATCAAAGCAGCAGTGATAAATGAACCAATCTACCCTTTGATATTGGGGTGTAGATATGTCTTCTTGGGGAATCCCAAGAGACCTGTGATCATGGCAACAGTGCAGACCAGATCACAGTCCAAAAAGGAGGAGGAAAATCCAATAAATACCCTCCAGATGAGACCCTCAAGCCTTGTTTCAAGAAATTGCCCAAATGTCATACACCTCCAGGCAAGGGAGACTTCTATATGAAAAATAAACTGTTATATAGGAAGGCCGGAACTGGATCCACTGGTCACGAACAGTTGGTTCTTCCAAGGGCATATAGGGCAGATGTAATAAGGACCTTACATGTTGGAAAAGATGGGGACCACGAGAAAGTAGGTACCATCTGCCAAAAAGTTGCTCAAAATTATTATTGGCCAGATGTAATGGTCATCGTTGAAAATTTTGTAGAAGCATGTAGCATATTGCATGAGGGAAAAATAATAATCAGGACATAGAAACGCCACGGGGCAAACTTAGGCCTGAAAATAAAAATAAATTTAAAAATGTAGACAAAGTGGAATGGGAACCCCCTTTTCACACACAGTCTTCACTTGAGTGTATTAATATGGCAACTATGTGTCGAGGGCCAAAAGTGGTCTTTACCCAGAATAAGCCGACAATCCCTCAGTCGGAATTATGTGAACTGGAGGAAAATAAATGAGAGAGGAGATCTCTCACAAGGAAATTAAAGTGAGAAGAAAACCCCAAGAAAAGAATTGGTAGTGGACGATTTGTGAGTGATGATAAAAGGCAAAAACGTCCTCACTATAAGGCTTCCAATGTAAAGGACCTGACAGGTGCCAGGAAAAATAAGCATGTAAAAGTCCATATGTAGCCTTGTTAAGGACGTGGACTGATGATAAGGCAGAAGAAAATATTACCTCATCATATCAATATGTGAACGAGCTGACCACTCGTCTTAAAACTGGCTGGAAACTTGCTAATGATAATTTGAGACAAGCCAGAAAAAAACATGCTGCCTATTATAATAAGAAGGCGAAGGATAGAGATTTAGCTGTGGGAGAGAAGGTGCTCCTTCTATTACCAGGCAATAGTAATAAGTTGCAAATTGGATGGCAAGGTCCATATACAGTTCTAGAGAAGGTGTCTAGAACAAATTATAAGATAGATAAAAAGGGGAAAGAGAAAATCTATCATGTGAATCTCCTGAAGAAATATCTGGAAAGAGAAAATCAGGACGAGACACACTTACTAACCTTGTCCATCGCAACGGGAATGAAAAACGAACCACTCACCTCTCATGAATATCCCCTACATCCCTGTGAGACAGCCGCACAGGTAAAAATCAGTAACCACTTAACGAAAAATTAGAGGGAGAGAGTTCAAAAGGTTTTGAATGATCATACGGATGTGTTAACGGACAAACCGGGGTATATGAATTTGTTGGAATATGATATGAAACTTGTAGACCCAACACCAATCTGTATGAGAGCCTATACGATCCCGTTTGCAAAGGAGACAGCTTTGAAGGGGGAGATAGATTATTTGTTGAAAGAAGGAATTATTTCACACAGTGAATCTCCGTACAGTTCTAGTGTGGTTCTGTTGAGAAAACCCTCTGGGGAACACAGACTGTGTATAGATTACAGGAAACTGAATGCTGTCACAGAAGGTCAGGTGGATCCATTACCTGATACAAACCAGCTGTTTGCTAGGCTGAACAAAGCCAAATATTTCTCTAAGGTGGATCTGAGCAAAGGCTATTATCAGATTCCAGTAAAACCTGAGGTTAGACAGTATTTGGCCTTTAGCACCTCGGACGGACATTATGAATTCAACATGTTGCCTTTTGGGTTGAAAAATGCTCCGAGTGTGTTTTCTTTCTAGAAAATTGCGAAAATTGTTGGATCCCCTGAATAATTCATGTATCACGAATTTCATGGATGATATTCTCATCGCTACAGAAACATTTGAGGAACACATTAACTCTCTGAATATGTTGTTGGATAGACTCAGGGAGGCAAACTTGACGGCTAGACCGACCAAATGTTGTATTGGATGTAAAGAGTTGGAATTCTTGGGACACACAGTATCTCAGGGAAGCATGACCCCTGACCCCAAGAACTTGGAGAAATTGAAGAAAGCTCCGAGGCCACAGACAAAAAAAAGATGTGAGATCTTTTGTCTCGTTGTGTGGTTTTTACCAGAAGTATATTAAAAATTTTAACTCGATATGTGCACCACTGACGGATTTAACGCGCAAAGGAAATCCTGATAAAATTACTTGGTCCGCGCAGTGTGAATCGGCCTACCAAGAGTTAAAAGAAAAACTCACAAGCAAGCCTATATTGAAATTGCCCGACTTGAGTCAAAACTTTGTTGTGAGAACGGACGCGAGTAACGTCGGATTAGGGGCAGCCCTATCACAGAGATCCAATTCACTTGATGGGGAATTAACCCCAGTTGCTTATGCTAGCCGTAAGCTGAACACAGCGGAACAAAAATATTCAACTAGTGAAAAGGAATGTCTGGCTTTGATATGGGCGATAAAGAAGTTCCGGGTCTATCTCTATGGTAGATCATTTAGGATCCAAACAGACCATAAACCACTCGTATTTCTGTCGCAAGCAAAGCATGAAAATGCTAGATTATTACGTTGGTCATTGCTCTTACAGCCATACCAATTTATCATAGAATATATCCCCGGGTCGGAAAACGTAGGTGCAGATTTTTTTAAGTAGACACCCGTACGACGAAAATCAGAGTAGTGACCAGGCATAATGATTTAAATTTATCTATGTGTATTTCGAATTATGAACTGACATTAGGTAATCTGTTCTAAAGTGGGGAGATGTGTGACGATATTCTAAATACAATAGCTAAATTAAATAATATTATAGTGCATAAGTCAAAAATAAGATAGAAAATAAAAATTGAGTCCAGCTTCTTCGTCCCCACGCCAGCCGGTATGCGGATTTTGATAAGCCTTATAGCCGAATGAAAGATACTGTCTTTTCGAAATTCGTCCTTGAGATTAAATGTAACACTTGTGCAAGTTCAAGACGATAGAGTGATAGAATAAAAGAAAAGGAGGGGAGGGATAGAAAGACAGAACTTAGGGGACGCCGTCTCGCGTTGATTTCACAAAAGCCAACTAGCGCGACATAGCCTTGGGCGATTTTCAAATTACGATACAAAACTAAAAAATGTTCGTCAATTGAATCATGTAAACAACCTTAGCTCTTATAAGGAATGACGTAATTCTGACATCATACGAGAGACTCTCGTATTTAGTTTGAAAATAGTTAGAAAAAGAATGGAACAGGTGGTAGTTTCTAGATTTGAACGACTAACATAGAAAAAAATATGGAATTATGAACCATAATACATAGGGCCATAAAAATTATATATTCGGATGCCTTATGATTTCCTGAGCAATAATATGGTGTCAGTTACGCACTAGTACAATAAATAACCAAGATATTGGCAAAAATACTATGTATTGTAAGACGGACTGACGAAAACAAAAATCATGCCTGCTTATTTTTTTCATAGCATGTTTTGAAAAAAGCTTTTGGGGAAATGAGGACTAAAAGGTACCTATGATTTGATTGGCTGTAGTTTAAAGAAAGACTAGATAGGATTGGTTGACCTAAAACTAAAAATATATTTGCAGGAGTAAACATAGTAGTTGGGAGTTTGTTTTTTTAAAGTTTGATTCAAATGTGCATGGTCCGATTGGCCAATGCATTACATATTATCGAAAAACGTAGACTGCTCGTTGCCATTTTGAGAAAAATCTTTGATAAACAAGGAGCGATGAGAGCAGGCTTGTGCTTTTAAAACTAATAGAAAGCAGTCTGGACAAGGCAGATCTAAAGTGTGCCATAAATTGTTTGCCAGTCATCGTTCGCTTGTGTATAATTCATTGAAATCTGTGGTAAGAATGATTTTATTAACCTTTCATTTAAAATAAAGTTTGAATGTGAGATATTAACATACGACTGTAAGTAAGTGAGTCGATGGCAGACTTAGGCAGAGCCTAGAGATTGATCCATCATATGATAGACTATCAGAGAGGTGTAGTACTACAAGATTATATATGATTGTCATCAAGGAGCATAACACCTATCCTATGGTATGGAAAAAGATTACTGCTGGAAGTGCAGAGGCGTTGTAACCATTAGGGGAGAGGAATACTGGTATACATTGTCACATCAAAATATAATGGTAAAATAGGTTGTCATCAAGAGCTGACCCTATTCGTTTGTTTGTACTGTACCTGTAATAAATTGTGGAATATTATTGTATGCTTGTTATAAAGAAGGATGCATAACCTTCTTATTTCAGGGTTTTTTTGTGGCCCTGTCATTAACGTAATACCAAGCTCGTGGGAACTGATTGATTCCTGACACTGTTTGCATATTTCGGGCACTTGCTGGATGCCATTGCCTTTCAATAAGTGGAACAGATTGTCCAGCGAGCCTAGGAAAAGATCTACCGGTGTTATCCTTCGAAGATAAGTGCCTGTTCGGCACCAGGAAGCTCAACCTCTATGAACTATAGTTTTAAGAATAAAGACTGAAAATATTAATAAAAAAAATTCCACCTGTGACAAATGAAAAGCAAATGAACTATATGGAGGGATGTTAACTAACAACCTACAATTATATATATATACCAGTATTAACCTAATTTAGAAAACAACACCTACACACTTTTATTATAATAATATTTGTATTATGGACAGAAGATCCATTGTGTAAATTGATTAATGTAAATAATTCACTTGATTTCACTTTGATTGTCAGTCCTGATTCAAACAATTAGAGTCAGGACAAAATAAATGGTAAAAAATTAACGTTACACAAAATTCAACCACTGACTTACTTAAGATAGTCTTTTAAAGAGTAGTTTGTATGTGATTGTCGTAGTATTGTTGCGTTGAGTTGGATAATAAAATAGTTGTTTATATGTTTAGTTGGCTAATGCAACAGTACACTACATATTCATAACCCTAGACACCAAACGTAGTCATCAAAGAATAAGTCTGAATGAGATCATAAAGGTGGTAGCAGAAAGGTACCCTGTACACTTACCATAATAATTTGTTATATTCAGGGACCTTCACAGCTGACCTCATTCAGTACACTAACAGTACATAACAACAACATTTCTTAACATCAAATCCACCACATGCTTCACAAATTATAATTATCCACACCTGGCAGTATTTTATAAATTATGAAAACTAAGTGGTACCACCCAAGAGAATAAGACAGTCAGTATTAATCTAGGTGACATTTCAATTAAATAACATTGAAGAAAGAATTCAACTAGTACAAGTGAGAGACGGTTTATTATTACATTTAATGTGTAACAGTGCTTTTTTCATGGAACAAGAGCACAGTGAAAAGAGTGGCACTGATAATTAAATTACAATTAATTGTATAAATAGATATACGAGGTAGCTTCAAAAAGTTTCCGGAAATTGTGTATTGTTTAGAAATAAGTAACAACACAATTATTTACACTACATTTCCTTCAAAATAGTTCCCTTCGGCAACTACACACTTTTGCCAACGTCAATACAGCTGTTGGAAAAATTCCTGGAACCCATTCTTTGACACCTCTCTCAGCTGCTTTGTCGCATTGGTGATAACGTCTTCAGCGTCCTTGAATCCGCATCCTTTCAGTGCCGATTTTAGGTGAGGGAACAAGAAAAAATCAGGCGGTGCCAGGTCGGGAGAATATGAAGGATGTTCCAGGGCAGTCACATTGTGCGTTCCGAGGTACTGCTTCACCAGTAGGGATCGATCTGCTGGCGCATTGTCATGCAGCAGAACCCAACTGTTTGTTTTCCATTTTTCTGGGCGTTTTCTTCTGATTGCATCTCTTAGAAGACGGAGGATATCAACGTACATTTCCTTGTTAACCGTTCGGTCTTCAGGGATGAATTCATGGTAAACAATACCCTTGGAATAAAAAAAAAACTTCCAACATAACTTTTCCTTTGCTCTTGTCAAAACAAAATTTATGTGTCCGGGGAGATGAGGGTGATTTTTATTCAGAGGACTGACGTTTTGTCTGAGGATCGTACAAAAAACACCACGTTTCGTCTCCTGTGAATATGTTGTTGAGAAAATTGCTATCTTGATCATCCACAGTGATCAGGTCTCCAGCCAGTGTCAATCTCGTTTCTTTCTGTTCAGGAGATAACATTTTGGGAACCAAGTGTTGACAAACACGGTGCATGGGCAGTTCATTGTGGAGAATACTGTGGCAACTTCCAACTGATATTCCAACTTCTGAGGCTATTTTCTCTACACAAAGTCTTCTGTCAACACGAACAACGTTCCGAACACGCTCAATGTTTTCATTGTTTATCGAGGTAGGCGGTCGTCCGCTACGTGGATCATCATCGACACTAACACGACCTTCACGGAAACGCTTGTGCCACACAAAAACTTGCGATTTCTTCATTGCGGTATCACCATATCCTTTATTAAGCAAGGTTACTGTCTCTGAGGGTGATTTCTCAAGCGAAACACAAAATTTGACATTTGTACGTTGTTCAATCAAGGACATTTTCAACTCCGACGATGCTACGTGCACACCACACAAACAAACTTCCGTAACTTCTGTTCGAGAGTACATGTGAAGGTTACATCAGCTATGTCGTTTCCTCAAGGTCACTACCAACTTATAAAACTATAATCTCCATGACATAATCACTCATTCAAACTAAAGTCGATTATTCCGGGAATTTTTTGAAGCTACTTCGTATATATATATATACAAAAACAACTTGGCGGAGGACTGTGGAGGCTGAGATGCAAAGAATGAACCAGAGTTGGGGCACTGTACGAAGGATGGCCACCGACCGTGCAAAGTGGAATCAATTTGTTCTTGCCCTACAAGACGCCACTAGGCGTGATGGCCACTGACTGCTTTGACGGTCGGTGGCTAAGGATCGAAGAAGAAGATATATATATATAGTGTGTGTAAATGAACCAAATGCATATTTTGCATTGATTATAAATTTTTTTCTGAGTTTTCAAAAGAAGATCAAAAGAGAAACTGTACATAAGTAAAAGTACTAATTGTATCTAATGTTTTGAGTAAATCCTTTATTTGGTTCAAGTTACTTGTTTTGATAATTAAATTCCCCTAGATAAGCCATAGTCTTATATATTTGTATATCAAGCAACAATAAATAAATCTCTTAGCACGTGTCTCAAGTTGAGTTTTAAGTCCGCAAAAGTAGCTTTCAAGCAGAGTCTTAAGTCGAGTCCCAAGTTGAGTTTCATTTTTGATTTCAAACTCTTTATAGTCACAGTCGATTCAAATAATTAAATCAATCACTATAAATAATAATGAGTATGTGTAATAATAACGTATGTGTGCTAGCTGTGTAGAATGGTGTAAAAAGTAAAAAACGGACGTGAAATCCGTATCTCAGTTCATCATCACCATCCTCATCATCTTCATCATTTTATTTAGAGTCGTTATGGAGCAAGGAGCCACCACTGCAGCAAGAAGCCCACACCAAACAGCTCACATGATCCTGACATGTTGTTTTCTGTGCGATTTGTTCTTCATGATGATCATGCCAGCTCCATGCACGTATCTCAGTTACCCCTGGACAATTTTCAGACTACTTCAAAGTGGTTAGTGCACTGACTTCCTAGCTCGGTGGTCCATGGTTCGATCCCCAGTCGAGGTGGGATTTTTTAGACCGCAAACGGCTCCGGGGTCGACCCAGCCACGTGAATTGGGTACCAGAGCAACTCTGGGAAAGTTAAGGCAGCCGGTTTGATTCTGACCACATCACCCCTAGTGTGCCGATGGTCAAGAAAATATGGGCCTAACACCATATTCCCAATATGCCTCAATAGGCGTGTAACGGGATCCTTTACCTTCCTTTACCTTTTCAAAGCTGAGGCAAAAGCACTAAAAGCAGCGACACAGACCACTGTGGAACACAGGGATAATGTTAAAGCTAAAATAATGTTCCTCACAAAACCTCTATCAATCACAACTGTCCCAAAAAACAGTAAAAACAACGAAAAAGAGAGTATAGGTGTAGGAAACTCTGATTGATAACAGCTGTACATTTAGCACAGTGCACATACGGTATATTCCTGGCCATTGCAAGGCGTGTGGAAATGAAATGGCAGATTTGCCAGTGGGTGGAGCATGATGCAACATTGAACTGGAAGACATGACACCAGATGAGGAGATACAAGCGGTAATCAAGAATAAAAAGTAGTCCCATAGCAGATACTGCCGAAGGGGAGTGAAGTGTTGGAGACTCCACTACACTAGGTCCAGCTTCGAAAGGGGGAGTGACTAGTTTTTTTCCTCGTTGTCTTTGCCTTCACTAACTTAAGAGCAAAGTCATGTACCCATTTACAGCTAGGTTGACTATCCCGTAACGCCACAGTGGTTCGAACCCGGTACCTTTGCCCATTGCACAGAGAACCACCAGAGTTCGATGTAACAGTCGATCCTGCTTCTTTACAAAAAGAGATAAAGTGAATACATTTAAAAATTCAGAAGACCACTGCAGACTCAAATACCATCAGTTCAAGAAGATAAATTTCAGACAGACAGACATGTTTCCATGTGGGGAAGGCAAGCGAACAGTAGAACATGGCATCCAGCGTTACCACTGTACATTTTTTTTTTAATACCTAGATAGGAGTGATTTGGGCTATTTTATGTGATCTTTGGGCTATTGTGGCCGATTTTTGCTATTTTTGGCGAAATCTAGGTGACGTTCTTCACCTAATATAGTAAAATGACACCTAGACGGGATTTTTAAAAAACTAGATCTAGGTGAATCAATCTAGGAGTGTCAACGCTGATGACATCGAAGACCGTCTTCTGAACAAGTGAAGAAAATTGAGAGCAGAGCGCCACCTACTGCTGTGAGGGTAAAAATAGCATTGCGATGCGAATAGCCTGAGACATACATACAGTTAATGCGAGAAATAGCTGTGGCAATACAGGGTGTCCGAAAAGTTACTGTGCACTTGAATATACGGCAGACTAGAGTAGCGGTTTTAATGTGAGAGTTATCCGTTCTACCCACATTCAACAGATCTCACTGACAACCCTGCAGAAGGTCTTCGACAATATGAAGAAGCGTGTTCTGACATGTCTTAAGGCCCATGGTGGACATTTCCAACATCTGCTGTAGAAGAAACTGCTGCGTGGTACTGCAACATTGTACGAGGTACTTTACTGCACAGTAACTTTTAGGACACCCTGTATAAGAGCCAACGACAAAAATGATGAAAATTTATGAAGCCAAGTTACTTCCAATAAATAAATAAATATTACACAGATAGATGCATGTTTCAGGCACTTGTGAAAAATAAAGAAGTATAAAACTAGACAACAGAAAAGCAACAGAAGTTGTCTAGTGTTCTACTTAACAGGTACATAGTTGACTGTGAGACTTAGACCCACTAAGAAAAACAGTACCAATGCCTTGATGGAGTTTACTAGCGCGCTTATTGATTGTAAAGTTAACATTATCTTAAGACTTGAATGCCTAGACTATATTTCTGACTGTCTGTACCTGAGCGTTTACTCCGTGCCTCTGCCATTGATGCTATCACAGCGGCCAACAGGAACAGTGCTTGGAGGTGTTTCATCTGGGACAGAAATGTGTGCTGCCTGTTTATTTCATATAACTCTATGTTGAGTTTTTAATAGATCAACAGAGAAACAGAAGGAGTAAACAGGCAAATTAACGGATTTAGGGATATATAAATATATAGACAGATGAGAAAGAAAGACACAGAGAGAGGGAGAGGGGAAAAGACCGAGAGATAAGCCGGCAAACTAAGAGACTGCTGCATGAGTAGACAATATACAGACATGTGGAAGGATGGGTGGATAGATAAACTGAAGCATGAATAGACAGACAGATAAACAGATAGTCGGACGGACAGACAGACAGAAATAGACAGACAGACAGATAGATAGATAGATAGATAGATAGATAGATAGATAGATAGATAGATAGATAGATAGATAGACAGACAGACAGACAGACAGACAGACAGACAGACAGACAGACAGACAGACAGACAGACAGACAGACAGACAGACAGACGATAGATAGATAGATAGATAGATAGATAGATAGATAGATAGATAGATAGATAGATAGATAGATAGATAGATAGATAGATAGATAGATAGATAGATAGATAGATAGATAGATAGATTCTACATATGACTGTGATAAAGAATAATGAATATCTAACCTTAAACAGAAACAACTACAAGATGAGAAATGACAAGGGTAAAATATTCATAATAGTTTGCACAAAATACTCACATTTACACACACCATATCAGAGAAACTCGGATACGGTGTAAACAAAATATAATTTCCAACTCACCTTGATCGTATGGTCTAGAGAACAAAACAAAACGTTCTGCAGGTCTTTGCTCCTTCGTGGGCTGGAATGATATGCACAACACTAAGGAAGTGGTTTTTTTGTTTTTTTTGGCACCGACTGCAAGCAACGCGAGTGTCTTGCACGTGAATGCGTCAGACATATGTATGTCAGATGTGGCAGATAAAAACGTTTGCTCTCTCTTTCTCTCCTTCGGTATCTCTCTTATTCGCTCTATTTTTTTCTCAGGATAGAACCAAGACAGTATTTTCTGCCTTTTTTAAAAAGGTCTTCTTTCTTCATTTAGATCAGGGGTTCTTAACCTTTCATGTGCCATGGACCGCAATTGTTGTCCGGTGAAGGCTACGGACCACTTTTATTGTCCACTGAAGCATCTGGGCCCCTTCATAGAAAAACATGTACATAGACGCATAACTAACATGTTTGCAGACAAATAATACACTTTATTACAAGTACAGATGCTTTTCCTTACATATATTTACACTGATATACAAAAAATAATCTGTTATATATATATCTATATATATATATATATATCTATATATATATA
This sequence comes from Oreohelix idahoensis, assembly GCA_024509875.1. NCBI lineage: Eukaryota > Metazoa > Mollusca > Gastropoda > Stylommatophora > Oreohelicidae > Oreohelix > Oreohelix idahoensis. Next base: position 125,146 of record JAMPIV010017370.1, read on the forward strand.
TATATATATATATATATATATATATATATATATATATATATATATATATATACGTTTATATATATATATATACATATATATATATATATATATATATATATATATGTATATGTCGGCGTCTGTGGCCTAATGGATATGAACGCAGTTTCATAATCCAGATATACCAGGTTCGAAACCTGCTACAGGCGGTTTGGTAGCAGATCGCTTTGTGTGGATTTTTAACAATGGTATAAGCGCCGTACCGTTCAGAAAGCAATGGCAAACTACTGAATGAATAAAATTGCCTAGAAAAATCACAAACAGCCAATAATAGCTGGGGTTGATTGCCACGTCCTGTAAAGGATAAGCAACTAACTTTTTTTATATATATATTTACGAGGGGCGTTCAGAAAGTAATGCACCACATCGTTTTTCTCAGTTAATAATGAAGATAGAAGCATGAAATTTTGCACACTTCAAATATGGCATGTGCCAATTGTGTGCACCACATTGCACCGCAATCGGCCAAATAATACGGCTGCCCTAAACCGTTGAAATGGAGCGTGTTAGCAACTTGTGTTATAAGCAGCGAATTGTGATACAATTTCTCGTTGCAGAGAAGGAAACTGTTGTGAACATTCACAAGCGTCTATGTGATTTGTATGGAAGTCTTGCAGTCGACAGGAGTACAGTCATTTGCTAGGTTCAGAGAATCAAGGAATCAGGAAGTGGAGATACGGAGCTGCTTGATCGGCCGCACTGTGGACGTCCTGCCACAGCCATCAACGCAGAAATGTTGAAATGCGCTGAGGGCATTATTCTTACTGATAGGCGAATCACTACTCAACAATTGGCTTTAGATCTGTCAGTCAGCATTGGTAGATTAAAGGCAGTTATAAAAATTCTCGGATTTTCTAAGGTTTGCGCAAGATGGGTTCCTCGAAGTCTCACAAATGACCACCGATTGCAAAGGAAAACAATTTCTTCTGAATTGTTGGAGCGTTTCAACGCTGATGGAGAGAACTTTTTGGCTAAGATCGTTACAGGTGACGAAACCTGGGCACATCATTTTGAACCTGAGACAAAAAGACAGTCAATGGAGTGGCATCATCCGCAATCACCACGAAGAAAGAAATTCAAGACAATTCCTTCAGCTGGAAATGTCATGATCACTGTCTTTTGGGACATTGAAGGTATGATTCTTGGGGACGTTATGCCAAGAGGAGAGACAATCAATTCGCAAGCTTACATTAAGACATTGAAAAAACTCAATCAACGTTTTCGCAGAGTTCGGCGGCACAAGAATCCTGCAGACCTGCTTCTCCTTCACGACAATACGCGACCTCACACAAGTCTGGCAACACGGGAAGCAATCACCAAATTGGGTTGAACTGTATTACCCCATCCACCCTATAGTCCCGATTTGGCACCCTCTGATTTTCATCTATTTGGTCCACTTAAAGATGCACTCCGTGGGACAAGGTTTGAAGATGATGAAGGAGTGATTCACGCAGCGAAAAAATGGCTGCATGATCAAGACAAAATCTGGTACGGGCTAGGAATACATGCACTTGTTTCGCGCTGGCATAAAGCCGTACAAGTTGATGGGGATTATGTTGAATAATACCGACGTTTACATGACATATCCATGTATATTGTGTATAAATTTCATGCTTTTTGAATAAACAGCTCCTGAGAAAAACGATGTGGTGCATTACTTTCTGAACGCCCCTCGTACATGTATATATATCTTGCATTAAAGCCTTTAAAGGCAGAGATCTATTATAATTTTCCGAGTAAAAATGTTGCTGAAAATTAATATTCAAAAGTTTAGGTTGTGTACACGGACCCCCTAGATTTCATTAATAGACCTCTTCCCCCCCCCCCTTTCTTCTCCCCCCCCCTCCCCCCGGGGTCCGTGGACCACATGTTTAAGGAACCCTGATACAGATTCGTTCACGTTAGCATTTAGTCTAAGACGCACTTTCGCTGTGAGGGAAGCCACGGCTCAGAGAGAGAAAGGATAACGGTAGATAACCTTATGGCTCTCTTTCGTTCTCTTGTGTTTCGTGATGTAAGATCATTTATTGTCAAGCTAAGGATGCAAACGTGAACTATTTTGAGATGTGCTTTGCCGTATAGTGGAACATTTGTAACTTTCAGAACAAAGAATGATATCTCAGCTTAGTACGCCCCCCTAATTCCGATTTGTTTAGCATTGTTGAAAGAAGGCTTCGTGATGTATACTGAAGCACATTAAAAACGCACCACTATTATATATACAGATGCCGAGAAGCTGGGAAAAAAAGTGTGGGAATAGATTTTCCCCGTGTTTGACATAAGGAAAGAGAGCGAATGGCTGCTGGAATGGAAAGTCCATGATTCAACCCACGGGTTTGTGTACAGACTACATGAAAACAATGAAAGTTACACGTGCAACACGATTCCCAACAGCTATGCTCCTGAAAACGTGTACGCGTTGTGGCAGTATACTCGGTATGAAAAGGCCGTTGAGACAAAACACCCAGTACATGTGCTTGAAATGCCACGACTATCTGAAAACGACCGCCAACGAGCCATTGGTATGTTGGAGACCGGAATGAGCTCGCGGGCCATTGCCAGAAGGATGAATTGCCACCACAGCACTATTGTACGACTCAATGAACGTTACGGAACCACTGGCAGTGCCCGGGATAGACTTCGGAGTGGCCAACCACGAGTTACTACCCCTGCACAAGATCGTCATATTGTGCTGAGTCATCTAAGGAATCTGTTGCGTGCATATTTTGACGCACATATTACAAAAATCGATATGGCTATTTAATATGGAAAAGATATAGACAGTCATTCATTTGTGTATGAAAATGCTGTCTATGGTAAAGCGAGGTAATCCATGTTTGATTCACACTTTTGATTATAGGAGTAATCGTTCTTGATATTGATCCGGCGCATGGATATTGCTCTTATGTTTGTACTTATTTTTTAGGGCCAGAAAATAGATTAATTTGCTTATTATGTTTATGGCCTGAATTCATATGTATTACATATTATTAGTACAAGTAGAATCAGTCCTATATTGTATATTTTGGATGGGTAGGCGGGACTAGATTCTTGTTATTCCGCTCTGGCGGAAGTATGAGTTGTCTTGACAAGTCGTGATGAGTTCCGATGTACCGTGACAATGGCGGGTACGCATTTTTCCAGGGCTGGTATATTCTTCAGTAAAAATGATTTACGAAGTGGTTTTTCTTCTATAGGAGATTGTGTCTTTACTAGAGTTGTGTTAGAGACTCTCCTAATGTACGGTACCATGTATGATTCGGACTCCAGGTAATTCCAGTCCCTGTTTTTGATGATCTCAGGTCGGTTAGGCCTAGCTGGAATTTTGTGCTTCGCAACGCTAGGGTCAAGTTTGTATCGACGGAGATGACGGGCTCCATACTGTAATTATGTCTACGTGAGGTAACTGGATTACTGTAGATCTGTATGGAGGAACTTTATGAAATTATGCATATGTATTTCAAATTAACTTTGGCTTATCTATACCCTCCTGTGAGTGAGTGAGCGACGACTCAGGAAGGCGGCCATGTTAGATTCCTGTCATCATATTTTTGTATCACTGTCCAAAGAATGGGGCATGTATCTTACTATTCGGACAGTGGCTAGGAGATCTCAATTTTGATAGAAACCCCTTATCGTGGTTTCATAATATGCTATAAACTATGGACATAAAGCAACTTTAGTTACTTACCGATCCGCCTTCACTGACGCGTTTAGTCAGATAGGGGATGCGGCCATAATGTATCATGAAATTGAACTTTTGATGTACTACCCATTATTTATAAATGTGTCATGACTTTGGATCTACTATGTATGCCTGCAAATTGATGTGTCAACATACCCATGATTTACTCGTTATGTCCCAGTGTGTACGTCTGAATAAATTGTGTAAACAAAGATTCCAGCAGTCTGCATTGGTGCCTTGTAGACACAAGTGTATGAGTGATTAGATTGGTCAGAACACGAACAGTACACCATTCGCGTTAATCACACTCTACACTTCTACTTGATATCTACACCATCCTGCGTCGGTTGAAGTGACCAAGTTTAGGGCCTGCTTCCCCTGGAGCCTTAGAGGGAAACTACTGTTTACAGCTGCCTTTACCTTCCCTAACTCAGGACTAGGGTGAGTTACCCATTTACAGCTGGGTAGACTGGAGCATGCCTGATCTCAACAACTCTGTACACATCTTTACAGAAGAAACAGAACACACCCCACTTCTTTACAGACTGACACTTTACAGCGAGTGGAAAGTGAAACTTTACAGTGGTGAGCCAGATTCCTGGGTCCAGCCTACGCAGTCTTGTGTTGAGAATCACAGTTTACAGTTGAAAGAACATTTGTTTGACCACATCAACACCAGTAGGACAGTTATACAGTCGATGTCAGCTTGACCTGTATTACCGATAGGATGCTGTATCTAGGTCAGCGCTTGTTGACAGTTTTTCGCTGTACAGACGGTATTACACAGGACAGTTGTATCAAGTGTAGAAAATATCTGGAGCAGTATTGTTGACATTTCTCAACGTACAGAAGAATCACAGTGTTGTTGAACATAAAGTGCATATTTCATCGTTGGATCTTCATATGCTCAACGAAAAAAAAATTGACAGTGTAATAGTTTAAAATTAAATCTATTACTGAATAAAGTGGCAAGTTATTAGTATTAAAATAAACTGTGCCTGCTTTACAACACTATACCTGCAACACATTCCATTCATGATATAAATTATATTGTATGCTATATGCTATTTATGTTTACATGTTATTTGTTTATATGTGTAGGTGTTTATATGTTGCGGGCCTGGATGGGAGGTGACTAGAACAGGAAATACCGAGTGATATTGGTCTTGTTCTGGCGTTCTATAGGGAGCAATTTCTTAATTGAAATTTGCATGCAACATAGTTTGCAAATATTTGGTTAGTTGTGACGACTGTGTTCATATTTGTATTTGTAACATTTTTCTGTTCTTTATTTTTGTTTGATTTGTTTGTATAATTGTAGGTCTCATCTTTCCTTTCATTTCAGTTTTTTACACCCTTATGTTTATACACTGTGGCGTTATTTGTCTTGTTATCTTATTGCAGTTATCATCACAGATTCTGTGATCATTTTTTTCATTTCTCCTATTTAATTTAATTTGATCTCTGCAAATGTTTTCATATTGTCTTTTCTTGTTTGTCCTTTGTAATGTCTTTAGTTGACATATGACATAGGAGGTATAGTAGTATACACTTATAGTATAGTACAGATCAGTACTTTATGATTAATTTCCACAGGTACTCAAGTGATTATTGATTATATTAAGGTATACAAGACCTTTGTAAGGCTTGTCTCCCACAGTATTTGAGATACATTTATTGTTGTCCACAGGTACTCAAGTTATCATTGGTTATTATAAACCATACAAGTTTTTCACTAAGACTAAGTCTATGGTATAGACTTGTCTCCCATTAAAGTGAAATAAGGTAATTTATTTACTTTTTCAGGTTTCTGATTTAAGAAGACAAAATGTCTACATTAGATTACTTTATTGCACAAGGAAAATCTCTTGATAAGACTGGGAAAGACTTAGAAGAATGGGCTGTTGCTCAATATGACAAAGCATTAGCTGCTGAAGAGAAAAAAGCTGCTGCTGAGGAAAAAAAAGCTGCGGCTGAGGAGAGAAAACTTCAAATAGAAGAAAAAAATTAGAAGCTGCTGCTGCTGCTGCTGAAGAGAGAAAAGCTGCTGCTGCTGCTGCTGCTGCTGCTGAAGAGAGAAAAGCTCTAGCTGAAGAAAAAAGATTAGAAAAAGAAGCTGATACTGCTGCTGAACTAAAGAAATTGCAGATGCAAGTGGAGGAAAGGAGATTTGATGCAGAACAGAAGAAATTAGAAGCTGCTGCTGCAGCTGAACAGAAAAAATTAGAAGTTGCTGCAGAACAGAAGAAATTAGAAGCTGCTGCAGAACAGAAAAGATTAGATAGAGAAGCTGAAGAGAGAAAAGCAATAAGAGAACATGAATTTGAATTAGAGAAATTAAAATTGACATGTATGAGTAATGTTAATCAGGCATCTGGTGGTAATGGTAAACCCTTTGTGTACAAGGTCAAGGTACCAGCGTTCAACCCTACCAGTGATGACATAACATTTTAGCTTTCTAGATTTGAACGTGCTTGTCGAGCTCATAATGTTGACAAATCACAGTATGTGAATCAGTTGTCTGAAAATCTAAAAGGGGAGTCTCTGAGTAAGTTATATTTTGTTGAAGAGGCCGACAAGGATAATTATGATGCTGTTAGGGCAGCTTTGATAAAGAGATATCAGCTGTCTGAGGAAGGTTATCGTCTTTTGTTTAAAACAATGAGACCTGAGGTAGGTGTAGAATTCTCAGAATTCATCTCAAAAGCACGAATTACACTTTCACGATGGATTGAATTATCCAAAACAGAGAAAACATTTGATGGTCTTACGGATTTATTGCTAAGAGACAAGGTCATGTCTTCTGTAAATAAATCATTCCTAGAGTTCTTACATGAGCGTAAACCTAGTACAATAAAGCAAATGGAAGAATATTGTGACCAGTATGCCACGGCACACCCTGACATGATTCTTAGTAACTCTAACATTAAAGAGAGTATGCCAGTTGCTTCGGCAACAGAATATAATCAGAATTACTCACACAAATTCCAAGGAGCTAAAAATAAATTTGATAAAAAGGTTAATTGGAATAAGTATCAAAACCAAGATAACCACTCAAATCAGAGTTCTTCTTCGAAGAACTGGAATCGGGCTGATAGTCCTCGACACGCGAGGGGTACCCATAATGTTAGAAATTCTCGGAAAGGGAGTAGCTATAGGAACTACCCAAGTGCTTCATGGAGACAAAAGAAACAATATTACAGGGATACTCAATATAATGAGCGTGATGATTATGATCATGAATATTATGATTCAAACCCAAATAGGGGTTATAACAGAGGCAATAATAATTATAGAGACAATTATAACCGAGGTAGATCACAACACAAAAGACATGGTAAATCTTATTACCAGGCTAACTCTGCACAACAGGAGTTCCACGACACCGATAATCAGAATAATGATAAAAAAGACTCCAATAGTGTAGCAAATTCCGCTTTCGATTTTGCTAGAGCATCTGAGTGTTCGCAATGCAAAACATTATTCGATCCAACCACAGTTTCTACTTTAAGCTGCGGTCACCCGCTTCCCGCTCTCCATGCGTCAATCGCGCATAATGGAAGGGGTGCTCTTGTCTTTAATAGGGGCCTAATAGATGGTACTCCGGTATCAATTCTTTTCGATTCGGGGTGCACTACCATTGGAGTGAGGCAATCACTCGTAAATCCTTCTCGAGCTACAGGCAATATAGTCAAATGTGTAACATTTGGTGGCACATTGGAGAAGTACTCCACTGCCATTATCAATATTGCTACGCCTTTCTTTACAGGAGAGGTGCAAGCATGTCTCTTGCCGAATCCGATCGCTGATCTTATCATCGGTCGCATTCATGGAGTGAAAGAATGCACTCCACAGCAAATTTCTAATTGGGAAAATGTTAATATGCAATCTGCTAATGCAGTAATCACTAGGGCTCAAGCTCTTAATATGCCACAATCTTCACATTCTGAAGATAATGATGCGCAGATCCAAGATGATCCCTTGGAGATTTCCCACGATTCCTTTATCAAACAGCAGGAAGATGATCCTACTCTAAAGAAATTCTTTACTCTGGCAACAAAAGGTGATCCGAATAAGGATACAAATCGTAAATCTTGGATTACGATGAAGAATGGCGTACTTGTACGTATGGTACAAGACTCCGCTAAGTCCATTCATTCTCAAATCCTTGTGCCTAAAAATATGAGAGTTAAAATCTTACAGCACGCTCATGATTCGCAGTGTGCTGGACATATGGGTTTTTCCCGTACTAAAGCTAGAGTTCTTCAATCTTTCTTTTGGCCTGCTGTGAATAAGGACATACGAATCTATTGTCGATCTTGTAAAGTATGTCAAGAGATTAAATCCAGAGGTCCACGCCATGATGCACCTATTCAGGCTGCAGACATTCCCATTCGGCCATTTCAAAAAATGGCGATAGACATCATTGGTCCATTTAAGATAAAGTCTGCTAGAGGACACCAATTTATTTTGACGTGTGTTGATATGTGCACACGTTGGCCGGAGGCTGTTCCTCTAAAGAGCATAACTACTGCTGATGTCGCAGATGCTCTTTGGTTAATATTTTCTCGTCTGGGGTTTCCAGCAGAAATATTATCCGACCATGGTACCCAACTCATATCGGATACCATGTCTCAAGTAATGTCGACTCTGAAGATAGAGAGATCGCTGAGTAGTATTTATCATCCTATGTCCAATGGGATGGTGGAACGTTTGAATAGAACTCTGAAAAACCTACTAGGTAAGATAACAGAAGATCATCCTCAGGATTGGGATAGGGTTTTACCCGCGGCTCTCTTTGCATATAGAGAGGTCGCCAACGAACATACAGGATTTTCTCCCTTTGAACTTGTCTTTGGCGCGAAACCGCGAGGTCCTATGTCCTTACTTCATGATCTTATAACTGCTGATAATATTGTCGATGACACAAAATCCTCTTATGAATATGTCATCGCACTTAGACACAAGATTATTGAAGCATGCAAATTGGCAACTGCTTCTTCTGAATTTGCGAAACAGAAGGCAAGGGAATTTGCCAATAAAAAGAGATGTTTGCGACAACTTTGTCCAGGTGACAAAGCATTTGTCTTGCTACCTTGTAGGGAAAATAGACTTCTCATTTCTTGGAAAGGTCCGTACGATATAATATCAAAAGTTTCCGATGTTGACTATATCGTCGATATTGACGGGAAGCGTAAAACCTTCCACATCAACATGCTCACGGAATTCCATGAACGTCCTGATTATTTACAACCTGTTTTCCAGGCAACGGACGATTTTCCAGTCCAACATGGACAGTACTCATCTCTGTCAGTAATACAGGATGAGGAAACGAGTTTCTCGGATGTAAATTTACCTTTTCCAATGATTCCTCTTCACTCTAATGAATCATGGAAAGATGTTGCAATTTCTCCAGAATTATCTCCAGGAGAGCAGAAACAAGTTTCTACTATGTTAGAACAATTTCAGGATGTCCTTACTGACATTCCTGGTCAAACTGATGTCATTCAACATGACATTATTCTTACTGACCATAGTCCTATAAGAGTCAGACCGTATCCTATCCCGATACATTTTCAAGCACAGGTAGAGAAAGAGTTAGATGAGATGATAGAGTTAAAAATTATTGAACCATCCACATCAGCATATTCTTCGCCGATGGTTATAGTACGAAAAAAAGACAATAACATACGTCTTTGCGTGGATTATCGCAAATTGAATCAAGTGACTAAATTTGATGCTGAACCTATGCCTTTACTAGAAGAGCTACTTACGAGACTATCGAATTCTCACTTCTTTACTAAACTCGATTTGTCTAAGGGATATTGGCAAGTTCCACTATCCGAACACGCCAAACCGTTTACTGCTTTTTCGACGCCTAGGGGTCTATTCCAATGGAATTTCATGCCTTTCGGTCTTATGAACGCCCCTGCAACATTTGTACGCATGATGCGTCGAATCCTATCTCATCGCTCAGATGTCATTGCGTATCTTGATGACATCTGTCTTTTCAGTGATACTTGGAACGATCACTATAATGGTATAAATGAACTATTGTCTATCTTACGCGAGCATAACCTGACAGCGAAACCATCGAAAGCATGTATTGGTTTTAGCGAAATATCTTTCTTAGGACACCGTGTTGGTCATGGGTTCCTAAAAACAGAAGACCATAATACAAGTAAGATACTTAACATTTCTATTCCTAAGACTAAAAAGCAAGTACGAAGTCTCTTAGGTCTAATACAATTTTATGGACGATTCATTCCGAATCTGTCCTCCATTATGTCACCTCTTTCTTCCTTGCTAAAGAAAGGGTCTCCTAATGTAGTCCATTGGACTCAAGAATGTCAATCCTCTTTGGATAAGGTTAAAACTATGTTTTCTACTTCACCTATCCTAGTATTGCCTTCTAAGGATAAGACATTTATTCTTCGTAGTGACGCTTCATCCACCGGGATTGGAGCTGCACTAATGCAAGAGTACTCTGGAACTCTGCATCCTGTGATGTATATTTCTCGGAAATTAAATGCCGCAGAGAAGAATTACTCGGTCCTAGACCGTGAATTATTGGCTATGGTTTGGTCAATCCTTAAACTGCAAAGATTTCTTCTGGGCGCGCATTTCATTGTGGAAACTGACCAGAAAGCTCTTACGGCTATTCAGAGTAAAAATCTGAAGAGCGCGAGATCAACGCGATACGCGATTGCTCTACAGCCATTTCATTTTTCGGTGCGAGCTATCCGTGGGTCAGAAAATGTGATGGCAGATATTTTGTCTAGATGCCCACATGATTCATAACTGTTATACAACTTTGATACAGTTGTTTCTATGTTGAAATGTGTACACATATGTAATATATCATATATTGATTGTAACACTACTTAGCGGTTCATTGATATTTATTCACCGCTGATCTTTCAATGTTTTTCGTCTTTGATGATCATGATGTTAAGATATCTTAGATGAAATTTATGTATAAACTAATGTGGAAATTGTGTCATTGCTAATATTGTAGTATGCGTTGGTGACACCTCTCTGGAAATATTTATACTTAGAGAAGTACTTTCTCTAAGGTCATAAAACTTATGCTTATCATCTGCGCATTGTTATTGGTGCGTTGTGAGCCTATTGTATGTTGCTCCTAGATGTATTTCAAAAAAAAAAATGTACCATTTTTTTTTCCCGAGGGGTGTGGTAATCTGTTGCGTGCATATTTTGACGCACATATTACAAAAATCGATATGGCTATTTAATATGGAAAAATATAGACATTCATTCATTTGTGTATGAAAATGCTGTCTATGGGGAAAGCGAGATAATCCATGTTTGATTCACACTTTTGATTATAGGAGTAATCGTTCTGGATATTGATCCGGCGCATGGATATTGCTCTTATGTTTGTACTTATTTTTTAGGGCCAGAAAATAGATTAGTTTGCTTATTATGTTTATGGCCTGAATTCATATGTATTACATATTATTAGTACAAGTAGAATCAGTCCTATATTGTATATTTTGGATGGGTAGGCAGGACTAGATTCTTATTATTCCGCTCTAGCGGAAGTATGAGTTGTCTTGACAAGTCGTGATGTGTTCCGATGTACCGTGATAATGGCTGGTACGCAACTTTAAAAGGGCTGGTAGATTCTTCAGTAAAAATGATTTATGAAGTGGTTTTTCTTCTATAGGAGATTGTGTCTCTACTAGAGTTTGTGTTAGAGACTCTCCTAATGTACGGTACCATGTATGATTCGGACTCCAGGTAATTCCAGACCCTATTTTTGATGATCTCATGTCGGTTAGACCTAGCTGGAACATTGTGCTTCGCAACGCTAGGGTCGTGTTTGTATCGACGAAGATGACGGGCTCCATACAGCGGTTATGTCTACGTAAGGTCACTGGATTACGGTAGATCTGTGCGGAGGAACTTTATGAAATTATGCATATGTATTGCAACTTAACTTTGGCTTATATATATAACCTCCTGTGAGCGAGCGAGCGACAACTCAGGAAGGCGGCCATGTTACATTCCTGTCATCATATTTTTGATCACTGTCCAAAGAACGGGGGCATGTATCTTATTATTCGGACAGTGGCAAGGAGATCTCGATTTTGATAGAAACCTCTTTCGTGGTTTCATAATATATGCTTCAAACTATGGACGTCAAGTAACTTTAGTTATTTACCGATCTGCCTTCACTGACGCGTTTAGTCAGATAGGGGATGCGGCCATAATGTATCATGACATTGAACTTTTGATGTACTACCCATTATTTATGAATGTGTCATGACTTCAGATCTGCTATGTATGCCTACAAATTGATGTGTCAACATACCCATGATGTACTCGTTATGTCCCAGTGTGTACGTCTGAATAAATTGTGTAAACAAAGATTCCAGCAGTCTGCATTGGTGCCTTGTAGACACAAGTGTATGAGTGATTAGATTGGTCAGAACACGAACAGTACACCATTCGCGTTAATCACACTCTACACTTCTACTTGATATCTACACCATCCTGCGTCGGTTGAAGTGACCAAGTTTAGGGCCTGCTTCCCCTGGAGCCTTAGAGGGAAACTACTGTTTACAGCTGCCTTTACCTTCCCTAACTCAGGACTAGGGTGAGTTACCCATTTACAGCTGGGTAGACTGGAGCATGCCTGATCTCAACAACTCTGTACACATCTTTACAGAAGAAACAGAACACACCCCACTTCTTTACAGACTGACACTTTACAGCGAGTGGAAAGTGAAACTTTACAGAATCGTTCTCTCCCGGCAAGTCAAACAACAAGAGCAATAGTGGGTAGACGTGGGCAAGTCTCTCGAATGACAGTCATAGGACGACTCAGAGATACAGGCCTTATTGCAAGACGACCTTATTTTGGGCCAAACGTGACTCACAGACATCGTCAGAAGCGCCTGCAATGGGCAGAGCAACATGTCAGATGGACTAGACTGCAGTGGAATGCTGTCCTATTCACAGACGAGAGCAGATTCAACATATCCTTTGCTGATGGACGTATGCGGATTTGGCGACGGTGTGGAGAGCGCTTTGCAGATTGCTGTTTTCGTCAGCACAACCGATTTGGAGGTGGCAGTAGTCACATTTGGGGAGGATTCAGTTTTCACCATCGCTTGCCTCTTCACGTCTTTCGTGGAAATGTTAATGCTGTGACATATCGAGATGAGGTTCTGGATGCATTGGTTGCTCCTGCGTTCACAAATTATCCAGACTTGCAGTTTCTCCAGCAGGATAACGCACGTGCGCACACCGCATGCATTACGCAGCAATATCTACAGCAGCAGAACATTGTGATGATTGATTGGCCTGCCCTATCACCAGACATGTCCCCTATAGAACATCTGTGGGACGAGCTTGGACGCAGAGTCTACAGGCAAGGTTCTCCAGCTAATCTGCAACAGCTCGAAGCTGCTCTTACACGTGAATGGGACTTGATTCCCCGGAATTTCCTTCAGAGATTTGTACGTTCCATGCGGAGCCGCTGCCAAGCTTGTTTGCAAGCACACGGTGGACATACCAGATACTGAGGATAGTGTGAATTAAATTTTTTTTATTGGTTGCATTTTTTGGTTTTTTCTCTTGCCTGCACAGAATGCAATGAATGTCATAACAATCAAATGTACAAATTAATGACCAGCATGGATTCATAGGAAAATGAATAAAGATTCCAAATATGTAAACTTGTAAACACTTATATTTACATTTCACACTCTGTTCCTTGATTATACAGGTGGTGCGTTTTTAATGTGCTTCAGTATATACATATATATATATATACTGTTCAAAAAAAAAGAAACGCAACATTATTGCAGTGGTAATGGACACCAAATTTCAAACTTGTACCAAAATTTTATTTTACGGAATTAATGTTTCAATCTTGGCATGAAGAAACTTTCAGACTTTACCAATGAAATGATTTTCATTAAATTTGGTTTGGACTTTTATTCTTTGCGACTGAGGCCTCCGTTTCAGTAAGGTGTATGGCCTCCTCTGGCCTCTATCAGAGAACGACATCTCCTTGATATGGGTCCGATTAGCTGTTGGATCTGTTGTTGTGGGTGCCTGCCCACTCTTCCCGCAATGCAAGAGACAACTGTCGGAGATTAGCTAGAGCCACGTCTCGCTGGCGGAGTCGTCTGTCGAGTTCATCCCATAAGTGTTCTATGGGGTTCATGTCTGATGACATGGCTGGCCACGGAATGGTCTGGACGTTGTTGTCAGCGAGGAACTGGGTGGACAGCTGTGCCACATGAGGTCGAGCGTTATCCTGCTGAAAAACCGACCCTCGTGCAGCCAGAATTTGAAGGACGTGAGGATGAAGAATTTCAGCGACGTATCGTTGGGCATTCAGGCGTCCTTCAATTTGCACCAGGTCACTTCTTCCCATGAAGTTGATCGCCCCCCACATCAGTACACCTCCACCACCATGTGGAGCAGCCTCATCAACGCTGTTCTGGGCGTAGCGCTCATGGACTCTGCGGTAAACTCTTCTCCGTCTATCGTGTCGCTGGAGCACAAAAAATGATTCATCACTAAACCAAACCCGTCTCCAGTCATTCCCAACGGTCCATTGACGATGCTGGTTCGCCCACTGCAGTCGGTTCTGGCGATGCCGGTCCGTAAGAACAGGACCTCTGTAGGGTCTTCTAGCCCAATGACCAGAGTCGTGCAGCCGGTTCCTGACCGTTTGATCTGAAATTCGACGAGCTGCTGACATTGACGACTGTGGAGGACGCAGATGCAAGTCGATTCCTGAGGTGACGCAGCCGTATGAAGCGGTCTTCGGCAGGAGTTGTGACTCTGGGTCTTCCACTGCGCGGCCGGTCTGCCACTGAGCCAGTTTCTTGAAATCGCCTCCAAAGACGACTAATGGTGCTTCTAACCACATTAAATATTCTGGCTACTACACTTTGTGACTGTCCAGTCTGTAAACGTCCAATGATGATGAGTCGTTGTTCTGTAGTGAGATAAGCCATACTTGCGCATTGAATTTTCAACTGAATTTATTCGAGTAGCGTCCATCTTTTATAAGCATTCAATAATATGGTCAGAGAGTTTTGTGTGCAGTAAGTTTCACGGGATTCTCATGAACCTTTCACGAGTTATTGTCAAAAATGTTGTTTTGACCTTGACCTCTTTCATGACCTCACGAATCATGAGGTGAGTACAATTCAGATAACCACGAGAAGTTAATGACCAGGTGGACACAGTCGATAGGTTGATTTATGTCCCATCAGCGAATATCTTTTATAAAAGTAACACCAAAAAAGTTGCGTTTCTTTTTTTGAACAGTATATATACTACTAGACAAAAGTTAAGGGCCGCCATTCAGTTTAGACAAGGTTTATATAATTCTTCGTGAGCAGGGTCGATTTTCCAAATGTCCGATAGCTTGAAATCTCTCAAGAAGTCTCTGAATGTTAGAGTGGGACACTGCTAAACGTCTTGCAACATGACGAACAGATTGGCCATCCTGAATCCATGCCATGGCTCGACCACGGTCTACAGTGCTGAGACTTCTCCTTGGTGGCATGGCTAATGCAGTGATCATTTCGACCACTTGTCATACTGATTTATTGCATACCAACGGTGAACACTCTTTACCGATCATCATTTTCCACGTGCATTCAAATTCAACTCACTTTTTCACCTTTTGAATTAGTGGGGCGTGTTGCAAAAACCACGAGTTTTTGCAGCAACAATTGCAATTTTCACGTGCGGGTTAAAGTGACCCAGTTTTTGGACATTTAAAAAAAAATTAACCTAGTGCACACAGAAATGTATACACATTTCTCTGAGCTCAGTTTTAATGACATTTTCACTTGTCTTTACAGTTTGCCAATCAATTATATAAACCTTGTCTAAACTGATAGGCGGCCCTTAACTTTTATCCAGTAGTATATATATATATATATATATATATATATATATAATATATATTATATATATATATATAATATATATATATATATATATATATATATATATATATATATATATATATATATAGGAATTATCAATCTTATTATTGTATTAGTGTGACGGACAACTCAGCTGACCTGAATTATTGGATGACTGGGTATTCCCCTTCGTATAACATCAGAACCCCTGAACATTGTTGTCATTTTATCGCCAACCTGGAACTCTTCTCCACCTGGGCTCATTAGTATGTAACCTTCAACGTGGGCTCATTAAGTATGCACGAGCGCAGAGTAGAATCTTCACCACGTTTGCTCATTAAATATGTAGACGATTTCATCCGTGCATCCTGGAATCTCGCTTCGTCGTAGGGCAGGTTAAACCACGCCCACGGCTATTTCTAAGAGCGATTATATGCAAGCATTTAGCTACAACCTTCGTTAGTACCTGCCTTATGGGTGTCGCCAGAGCCTAGCGGGGAAGCGGCTTAACCTCAAAGACACTGAGGATTTCTTTAAACAGAAGATGAAGTCTCCTGCTGCTGAGATGACACGGCAGTGCGAACCAGAGTGGACGAAGCAAGCTTCTCGCAGACTTCGCACCTCTGTGTCAACCGGCAGACTTGCCCGAAAGACTGAGAAACGGGAGAAACCCGAGCGACCAGGGAATGGAGTAACAGTCCATGTCGGGCGGCGTAGAATCTCATTTTTTCCTCAAGATGAAGAAAAGTGTGAAATTCTCACACGACCCCTTTAAGTTACATTCCAGTTAGTATAAATAAAGACTCTGAAAAACTGCATTTTATCATTCGTTTTGCCAGATTTTAAGAAGCACTACCTATAGCAGAATCCTGCGAGATTCCATCTGGATCTTTCGGATATATATTATAGTGAATTCTTTTCTGTGCAGACGGTAATATATACATTAGCTTCGAGTGATCAGTGATCTAGTTATTTCATTTTATTTCACTGGATTGTGGTGTAAATTTAAACTTATTAAATAAACCAATTTTCAAAGTTCTAGTGCAAACTAAATGTTACATCTATAAGTTAATTTCCAAATATAATAGACGCGTAAATTAATTTTTCAGCCGTTAATGGAATTATAACTGTAAATTTATCGCGCGTCAGATTATAATATGATTTGTATTGCATTTCATGTTTTTTCTATCTTTCATCCAGAATGATCATTCAAACCTTGCATCCCAGCAATTAAATTATATACAGAGTCCTGCCGACTCAATTCGATAACTCCAGTGACGTATGAACTTTTTTAAAGCTAAACTTGTGACGACCTGTTGCGGGTCTCGCTCCTCTGAATTTTACTGAGAATAAAGCCACCCAAGAAACACTTTTAAAATACTAATTCATATAGTCCTTAAAGTAAACTGGAGAAGAACATTTGCCAGTAGCCACTTTTATTTACTGCTTTATTAGTGGAAGAGAACACAGATTTATCTGAACACTGTCTGCCTAGTATTTTTCATCGGATTCCCCCCCCCCTTCCCCCCCTCCCCCCCTCCCCCCTCCCCCCCCCCCCCCAAAGAAGAACTTACCTCAGGGTTTTTTTAGTCTGTGACATTACGACATAAGCGTTTCACCACTAGCGGTGCGAATCTAAGAGACCACACCATTCCCCACACCTAGCCAAGTGCCTGTGCCATTCATTATGAACTTTATCTAGAACCAACAGTAACACTTACGCTTCATCGTCTAGCGATTTTCGAGACCATTTGCTACCAGCCAACCTCGATAAATCTGGGGCTTGACATAGAAGTAACAAGACATTTTCCATTGGTCTAGTGTTTATATGCTGTTGTAAAATTTCTATGAAGTGCCAGAATCCACGATTCGGTAAGTGTGTGAGCGTGACTGTGTGCGGGCCTTCACAAGCGTGTTTTTTTTAACGAAAGGAGATTTAATCTGTCTACCATTTTTAATTAGTTCAACCTAGTATTAATTTTGTACTGTATTCATTGTATGGGATTTCTCTGTTGTGGGTTTTGATGTTAAGAAGAATGGTGTGCATATAGTTGTACTTGAGTGAGATCAACTGTGAAGGTCTCTGAGGTAAACAATGGACAACTGTGTTACAGAGTACCTTTCTTGTTACCACCCTACGATCTCTCTCTAAGTTATATTCTTTATTGACTAGCGTGACTGAAAGCTACATAAAGTGTCTAGGGTATTGTAAGAGTGTTGTTAAAGAATCTCAATACAAAAACATATACAAACATATACTAATTACTATGATAAACTCAACTAACTCCAGCTGTTAAATTTTATATTTAAAATTTCTTTTGTTAAATTTTATTGGTCCTGAGCCTAAAGTTGTTTTGGTCAGGACTTCAGTTCAATGAGAATCAATTTAGATGGATAGATATATTTACAAATATATATAAAGATATTTACATACAACAGACAATATGTCCATAGTACATTGTTACAAATTTTCAAGTTGATGTTAATTACTCTATTTAACTACTGGTACTGGTAGGCAGGGTGGGGATTATCATCATCCCAATGTTCTTTTGTTTCACTAGGATTGTTTATGTTAGTCTTTTGGAGGATCGTTTTTATCTATACAGGAGATTTTTCTTTAGTCGCGATAAGTTGTCCCAGGCCAGATATTGCACTAATCTGGGTCCTGGAATCACATCAGTTGTAGTTGGTTTTGCCAAACACTTCAGTCTCCTCTGGTCTTGAACTTGTTTAATACAATCAGGTGCCAGAGACTCTTAGAAATCGTGCAGAATTTCTCTATCATCGAGTACCAGCACCAGACAAGTGCCAGCAGGAACCCCACATATCAAGGAAATATAAACAAGTAACGATGAATTAGGCAATAGAATATGGCACACTTTCATCACTGCCTCTGTTCAGACTGCTTTCTGTTGTTAGTTAATTTAAAACAAAGCACAAGTCTGCTCATCGCTTCTTGCTCCTCTGAATATTTTGGAAAAATGGCAGCGAGTAACCTACTATTTCGATAAAGTAAAAGGCTTTGGCCAATGAGACCAAGCATCGCTTTTTTTTTGAATGAAACTTTCTTTAAAAAAATATCTCAAACCTCTATGTGATACTATTACCAACTAGATTTGTATATTTAGGTTAGCCAATAATATTTCGGCTTCCTTCAAATTTCATCCAATCCACTTCATCGTACTATCTTAGCCTTTCTTTCACCTAATTTTCCCAAAAAAATATGCTATCCAATCTAAGCAGACATGACTTGACCTGGCAGTATCTCCGATTCTCTATGTCATCATCATGTGACGTATTCTTTCCAGAACGTTGTCTCCATTACAGCTGCTCTGAACGCATCACGATTCT
Organism: Oreohelix idahoensis; assembly: GCA_024509875.1. Classification (NCBI taxonomy): domain Eukaryota; kingdom Metazoa; phylum Mollusca; class Gastropoda; order Stylommatophora; family Oreohelicidae; genus Oreohelix; species Oreohelix idahoensis. The sequence continues at coordinate 144,148 of JAMPIV010017370.1, forward strand.
GGGCAAGTCGACCTGCATCAGCCAAAGACAAGTTCAGACTCTCTGTGATGTCCTGGGTCCACCGTCGTCTAGGTCGACCCCTTCCCCTTTTTCCAGGGACCATGCCTTCCATCACTGTTTTTTCCAGGCTATTATGTCTTTTTATATGACCGAAAAATTTCAGCTTCCTTATTGCGATGGTATTTAGGAGCCAATGTTCCTGTACGTTTAGTGAGTGCAGTACTTCTCTGTTGGTCTTTTTTTCTGTCCAGGGTATTCTCAACATCCTTCTGTAGCATTTCATTTCAAAGATGTAATCTTTTTTGCAACTGTTTTATTGAGTGTCCAAGTCTCGCAGCCGTATGTTGCCACTGGGAATATACATGCTCTGATCAGTTGTAACTTTGTTTCTTTGCTTGTGCCTTGCCATAGGTTTTTCATCTGTATTAGTTTATGTGAAGCAATTGCAAGTCTTCTTTAATTTCTACTGCACAGTCGCCAGAGCTGTTGATGATTGATCCTAAGTATTCAAATTCATTAACACTTTCCAGTTCTTCGTTATCAATTTCAATTTCTGGTTTGGTCTTTACTTTGTCTGTTGTCAATACTTTAGTCTTCTTGGTGTTTAGGTATAGATTCTGGGCCTCGCTGTGTTTTTTGGTGGACAGAAGTAATTGTTCAAGTCCTTCTGGGTTGGTCGATAGGAGGACTGTGTCGTCAGCATATCTGATTTCCGGGATCTGGTACCCGCCGATGTTAAATGAGTCAAACTCTGTGTGTTCTTGGTCATCTCTTACATTTCTCATGATATTCTCGGCATAAATGTTAAACAGGTAAGGGGGAAAGGGTACAGCCTTGTCTTACTCCTTTCTGTACTTCAAACCATTCTGATGTTTCCCCCTCTATTCTTACGGCTGCCTGTTGTTCTTGGTACAGCAGTGCGATGAGTTGTATAAGGTGGTTTGGAAATCCCATATTTTTCATAATAGCCCATAACTGCTGATGTTGTACACAATCGAAAGCTTTGGTGTAATCAATGAAACAAGTATGTAGGTCAACGTTGAATTCTCTACACTTTTCTATGATGATCCTCATGTTGAATATATGATCTCTAGTGCCTCTACCTGGTCGAAAACCCGCCTGTACTTCGTTTATTTCTGTTTCTAGCTTTTGTTGCATCCTTTTCATTATGATTTGTAATAGTATTTTGCTGGCATGGCTTATAAGAGCTATAGTTCTGTAGTTTGTGCACAGTTTCAGGTTGCCCTTTTTTGGCAAGGGTATGTAAATTGATCTTTTCCATTCCTTGGGCCAAATTCCGCTTTGCCAGATCTTGCAGCATAATGCATGGTATATACGAGCGCTGCCTTCTCCTCCTGCCTGTATCATTTCAGCTGTTTTTTTCATCACAACCAGGAGATTTTCCACTTTTTAAGTGTTTGATTGCGTTCCGGACTTCCTCTATGGTAGGTTCTGGTTCACGTTCCGCTTCATTCATGTCGTTGTCATCTGCCGCTTTGTTTATTTCCGTATACATTTCTTGACAGTACTCCTTCCATCTGTTCAGAATATCTTTACGTTCTGTTAGAGTGTCGCCTTTCTTGTCGTTTATTGCTCGAGGTGATGATTTAAAGTTGCTGTTCTTCAATGTTCTTACTTCAGAAAACATATTCTTACTCAATCCCTGTTCGCGCATTTCCTCTATTTTCCTGCAGGTGTCGTTTATGTATTGTTGTTTGTCTTGTCTGACTCGTTTTTTAATCTGCTTTGTGTATTCCTTGTACAACTCCTGATTTTCTGTATCTTTTTTGGACTTCATTTTTCTTCTCTCTACCACCAACTTCAGTGTTTCCTCTGAGATGTATTCTCGTCTCTTTATACTTCTTTTAGGAATTAACCTCTGTGCATTTGTAATATAAACATCTCTGATGTTATTGGCAAGTTCATCGATTCTCTATGTATTATTACCAATAATTGATTATTTAATGGACTATTTTGATAACTAACAACATATTCTGGGTCAGCAAGTCTTCAGGTACACGAATATAGGATTTTTATGGGGCTAAGTGGCTTGGTTCAAAATTCTATCTTTTTTTCTATGTTAGTTGTTTATTTTTAAACCACCTCCTGTTCAATTCTTTTTCCATGTACTTTCAAGCTAAATACGAGAGTCTCTCGTAATACACGAGAATTACGTCATTCGCAACAAGAGCTAAGCGTGTTTTCATGACCGTAGTGTCCACATTTTCTAACGTTTACATTGAAATTTGAAAACCGCCTAAGGCAAGACTAGCAAGTTGGTTTTATTTTTAGAAACAATGTGAGACGTGATTTGCGTTGGTTATCTATCCGTCCCCCTCCCTTCTACAATGTATTCTAGGCAAATACTTCATTTGAACTTGGAAAAGTTGTACGTTTGTCTCAAGGACGAATTTGAAAAATAGGGTACCCTTTTTGGTTCAGCCAATGCGTTATCAATTAATACGCTGAAGGCGTAGGCGACGACTACAATTCTCGCCGAAAATTTGTAGTACTATCCTATCTTTGACTTTATGCACTAGACTGTTATATTCTAATTTAGATATTGTATTTAGAAGTTCACCACATATCTCCCCACTTAGAACAGACTATCATGTCAGTTCCTACTTCTAAATACTTACTTACTTAGTCGTTCCTCTTCTACCGTGAGGTGTAGAGGTTTGAAAGAGAGAGCGCCAGACTATCCTATCGGCTGTCTTCTTCCTGGCCTGGTTCCATTCTAGTCCTCGGTCCTTCAAAGATTGTCTAATGTTGTCCTCCCAGCGGACTCTGGGTCGTCCTGGAGGTCTGGATCCCTGGCTCTTTGTTTCCCATGCTTGTCGTGGTAGCCGATCTTCTCCCATTCTGCAGACATGGCCAAACCATCTTAGTTGGGACTGTTCTATTTGGGTCTGCAGCGGGTGGGATTTTAGGCCTTGACGTATCGTCTGGTTGCGGACCATGTCTCTTCTTGTTACTTCAAACACCTTCCTCAGATACCTCATTTCTGAGGTTTGAATCTGGCTTATCTTCTAAATACACATAGATAAATTTACTACCTATGCCTGGTGACTACTCTGATGTTCGTCGTACGGATGTCTGCTTAAAAAATCGGCACCGACATTGGTTTTGCCTGGAATATATTCTATGGTAAACTGGTATGGCTGTAGGAGCAACGACCAACGTAATAATCTAGCATTTTCATGCCTTGCTTGTGACAGACACACGAGTGGTTTATGATCTGTTTGGATCTTAAATGATTTACCATAGAGATAAATCTGGAACTTTTTTATAGTCCATATGACAGCTAAACATTCTTTTTCACTTGTTGAATATTTTTGTTCTGCTGTGTTCAACTTATGGCTAGCATAAGCTACTGGGGTTAATTCTTCGTCAAGTGAAGTTGACTTTTGTAATAGAGCTGCACCCAAACCTATATTACTAGCATCCGTTCTCACAATGAGTTCTTGACTCAAGTCAGGTAATTTCAAAATAGGCCTGCTTGTGAGCTTTTCCTTCAACTCTTGGTAGGCTAATTCACACTGCGCTGACTAAGTAATTCTATCAGGATTTCCTTTGCGCGTTAAATCAGTCAATGGAGCACATATGGAGTTAAAGTTTTTAATATACTTTTGGTAGAAACCTTATAATGAGACAAAAGATCGCACATCTTTCTTTGTCTGTGGTCTTGGTGCTCTTTTCAACTTCTCCAAGTTCTTGTGGTCAGGGGTCATGTTTCCCTGATGTACTGTGTGTCCCAAGAATTCCAGCTCTTTACATCCAACACAGCATTTCGTCGGTCTAGCTGTCAAATTTGTCTCTCTAAGTCGATTAAACAACATATTCAGAGAGTTAATGTGTTCCTCAAATGTTTCAGTCGCTATGAGAATATCATCCATGAAGTTGGTGATGCATGGATTATTCAGGGGATCTATAATTTTCTCATCATCCTCGAAAACACATTCGGTGCATTTTTCAGCCCGAATGGCAACATGTTAAATTCATAATGTCCTTCCGAGGTGCTAAAGGCTAAATAAGGTCTAACCTCCGGCTTTACTGGAATCTGATAGTAGTCTTTGCTCAGATCCACTTTAAAGAAATATTTAGCTTTATTCAGCCTGGCAAACAGCTGATTTGTATCAGGTAATGGATCCACCTGACGTTCTGTGACAGCATTCAGTTTCCTGTAATCTATACACAGTCTGTGTTCTCCAGAAGGTTTTCTCAACAGAACCACACTGGAGCTGTAAGGAGATTCACTGTGCGAGATAATTCTTTCAACAGATAATCTATCTCCTCCTTCAAAGCTTTTTCCTTATTGAACGGAATCGAATAGGCTCTCATACAGATTGGTGTTGAGTCTATGAGTTTCATATCATACTGTAATAAATTTGTATGCCCCAGTCGGTCCGTTAACACATCTGTATGATCATCCAGAACCTGTTGAACTCTCTCCCTCTGATTTTTCGTTAAGTGTGTACTGATTTTGACCTGTGCAGCGGTCTCATAGGGATGTAAAGGATATTCGTGTGAGGTGAGTGGTTCCTTTTCCATTTCCATTTCTTTAGCAGTCTGCACAGCGGCAGATCTGAACTTGGCCAAATCAGCCATTCTAACTCAAGCAGGTCTAATAAGGTTCTAAGACAATCTTAAACTTAACTAAAATAAATACCAACTATAATTAACTAATTACTACTGGCTGTGACAACCTATCACTGTAAATCTCCTCCTAATTATTTTTATCTTCTTAGGGGGTGTTTCTAACCTCTACTAACACTAGTAATACAATCTTGAATTTATATACTACTGCTAATTTTTTTCCTGTAGTTAGTTAATATATGCTGTATGAGATTTCTATTTCAAACATTCATCTATATATGCCAAATTCAAATCCCGGACGAGCCCCCAATATATGTGGTGGGTTTTGATGTTAAGAAGAATGGTGTGCATATAGTTGTACTTGAGTGAGATCAACTGTGAAGGTCTCTGGGGTAAACAATGGACAACTGTGTTACAGAGTCCCTTTCTTGTTACCACCCTACGATCTCTCTCTAAGTTATATTCTTTATTGACTAGCGTGACTGAAAGCTACATAAAGTGTCTAGGGTATTGTAAGAGTGTTGTTAAAGAATCTCAGTACAAAAACATATACAAACATATACTAATTACTATGATAAACTCAACTAACTCCAGTTGTTAAATTTTATATTTAAAATTTCTTTTGTTAAACTTTATTGGTCCTGAGCCTAAAGTTGTTTTGGTCAGGACTTCAGTTCAATGAGAATCAATTTAGATGGATAGATATATTTACAAATATATATAAAGATATTTACATACAACAGACAATATGTCCATAGTACATTGTTACAAATTTTCAAGTTGATGTTAATTACTCTATTTAACTACTGGTACTGGTAGGCAGGGTGTAAATTATCATCATCCCAATGTTCTTTTGTTTCACTAGGATTGTTTATGTTAGTCTTTTGGAGGATCGTTTTTATCTATACAGGAGATTTTTCTTTAGTCGTGCTAAGTTGTCCCAGGCCAGATATTGCACTAATCTGGGTCCTGGAATCACATCAGTTGTAGTTGGTTTTGCCAAACACTTCAGTCTCCTCTGGTCTTGAACTTGTTTAATACAATCAGGTGCCAGAGACTCTTAGAAATTGTGCTGAATTTCTCTATCATCGAGTACCAGCACCAGACAAGTGCCAGCAGGAACCCCACATATCAAAGAAATATAAACAAGTAACGATGAATTAGGCAATATAATATGGCACACTTTCATCACTGCCTCTGTTCAGACTGCTTTCTGTTGTTAGTTAATTTAAAACAAAGCACAAGTCTGCTCATCGCTTCTTGCTCCTCTGAATATTTTTGAAAAATGGCAGCGAGTAACCTACTATTTCGATAAAGTAAAAGGCTTTGGCCAATGAGACCAAGCATCTCTTTTTTTGAGTGAAACGTTCTTTAAAAAAAATCTCAAACCTCTATGTGTTACTATTACCAACTAGATTTGTATATTTAGGTTAGCCAATAATATTTCGGCTTCCTTCAAATTTCATCCAATCCATTTCCTCGTACTATCTTAGCCTTTCTTTCACCTAATTTTCCCAAAAAAATGTGCTGTCCAATCTAAGCAGACATGACTTGACCTGACAGTATCTCCGATTCTCTATGTATTATTACCAATAATTGATTATTTAATGGACTATTTAAATAACTAACAACATATTCTGGGTCAGCAAGTCTTCAGGTACACGAATATATGATTTTTTATGGGGCTAAGTGGCTTGGTTCAAATTTCTATCTTTTTTCTATGTTAGTTATTTATTTTTAAACTACCTCCTGTTCAATTCTTTTTCCATGTACTTTCAAGCTAAATACGAGTCTCTTGTAATACACGAGAATTACGTCATTCGCAACAAAAGCTAAGCGTGTTTTCATGACCGTAGTGTCCACATTTTCTAACGTTTACATTTTATGTCAACAAGTTTGTTAGTTATTTTTCTGTTAATTTTTTAAAAAGATAACCCATTTCTGGGTGGGTGTTCCCCGTTAATGCTAAATAAAGTGTGCCCAAAAACAAAACGCCTAATCTCCTTGCTTATCTCTGTTACCTTATGTTGTGGAAGGTCAAAGACTGTAGCTATGTAAATTATTTTAGGAATAATAAAACAGTTCACTATCCCACTTTGTCGCATAGAGATTTATGATCAATAAATTTTCTATATTCTTTTCTTTTCTACCCGTGTCCTCTATTATCGCTCTTTTATCCTTTCCTGTGATTTTTTTCGCATTCGTTCGTTTGCGACAAAATATATTTTCCCATTCTGACTTTGCCGTTTCTTTTCTCATACTGGTAACGCCTCGTATTGCATAATCGTGTCAGTCCCTGGACGAGACGCAATACTGTGAAATCCGTCCCGATAGACATGGGATGGCAGACATATCGTCTAACATTTTCATCTGACAGGGCGCTCTACGGTTAAAGTTCTCGGCATGAGGTGTGGAAACTGCCATCTGCATTGCTCAGGACTGAGAATAGTTAGACGGAGGTGTCAAAGACGCGTTGTGGCAGTTATGGCCTGCGTCTTAGTTAAGTGTTAAGAGAGGAAAGGGGGAGACGGGGGTTTGCAAAATAACGTGGGATCATTTGTCTGTTTACGATATATCTACCCGAGAGAGTTTTAGATTTCATTCAATCTCCAAGTTGCAGTAGACGTGGTCGCTTCGTTCTAGATACTTATACTTATAAGTGAAACTCTTAGTTTCGTTGTGATACTCGTAGTTCTGGTTGGAGGTAAATATTTAATACCTATTGTGTTGAGTGATCTAGTGACAAATCGCTTATTTTCATTTTACTAGTTAGATTTCTGTGCAGAAGAAATTAATATTAAGTCTGTTATATTCGCTAGTCGACATGTTACAGTGGAAAGCAGAATATATTATAATTTCTAGCTTAAACTCATGCAGCTGTAAATGAATTAAATTTAACTGCTAAATACTCAGTCGAGAATATTTTTTAAAAACTAACTTAAAACTGCACTGATTCATCATTGAGTATTGACGAAATACGTATGTATTTCTAATTCATGATGATTGATTTTATGAATATAACTTATTACACGGGAATTTTAAACGATAAGACAAGCTCTACGCTTGCAGTTTATAATGTAAGTTATAACCGAGTACATAGTATGTATAAGTATTTTATATGTTGTTTTTCTTTATTCAGTGAAAACTGGGGTAACCCAACTTCACCAGCGTTTTGTACGGAGAAATATATGTGAAGAACTAAAACATTTTATTCTTAAAGACTTGGGTGTATAAAGTAAAACCTGTCTGGCATTGCATTAGCATCCAGAACGACAGAGTACCCATTCCATAAACTTTAAGATTTAAATAAAGTAACGGGCCTATCGCGCCAGATTTAATTCTTCCTGAGAGAAACCTCAAGTACATTTCAGCCCTTGTGGCAAGTAAAATATTGCAATCAATAAACATTCCGACGGAGTTGTGACTAGTATGTGGTGTGACTAAAGAAAAACCTATACTGAGAGAAGGCAGTTACCTGACATTCCTAGTTACTAGAAATCTAAGCTATTGACACTTTGCTCGCTGTTAACGTTCGTGCCTGGACAATTTTAATGTGACAGAACCAGATATCCCTAAATAAGAAATACCAAGGAAACGTTCCCTGAAGAAGCGAATTCAACCTATCTTTTTGGAGCTGGGGTTCCCTTGGCCAATGTCTAACCCTGGAGATTATGTATGTGCATGTCCTAAAAATTATTTGTCCAGAAGTTGCTACCAAAGCTGTAAGTACGAACGAAAGCTAGTGATCACGACTGACTAAATAGAGTGAATGCAGGACTGAGCGATTCTTTTATAGTTGTATTTTGGCACCCATTTTTTAGCTGCCTTAAATTTTTGTGTGCAAGTGTTGTTGCTAACAATATTTTTCCTTAGGATAGATCAGAGTATCCAAGTCTGTTCATACTTGTAAAGGGAAATCTTAAACTAAATCATATGTATCCGTGACTCTTTGGGGCTATCACTTTTCTTCTAACAGGACTGTGGGCTATACATCGAGGGAAAGGATCATACCAATGGGTCTATCATTCTTGTAGCAATTCATTGACTTTATGACTATTTGTATATGTTCGATGTAATTTTATATGTTTTGATGGAAGTCTATTATGATAATTAAACTTCACATAAACTTAATCAGTGTGTTGGTCAGCTCGTTCCAAATTATCCATATTTTCATTGTCATAGGTTCACGTCTGTGTGTCTATTGTAGTCACTTATGTGTGTGTGTATGGGAGGTATATATATACTACTAGATATTAAATTAGATTTGTCTGACTAATCTAACTCTGTTGTAGATGATAGGTTGACTGAGAGAAGCTTCTCGAGTGTCAGAGACAGAATCTAATATAGTTCCTCCGTCTCACCCGTGAAATCTATTTCTATTTTATCACCTCCCACTGAGCTATCACTTATGTCTACGTCTATTCAGAAGGGACCAAACTAAGTCTTAATCACCTATCACAAATCTACGACACACTTCTGGAAACATTGGTTTTTTTTTTTTTTTTTTTTTTTTTTGTAGCAGTGTAGGATGTCTGTGATATGTGCGACAAAGCTCTGCCACGTGACCAGAAATAAGGTATCTGAGAAAGGTAGTTGAAGTAACAAGAAGAGACATGGTTCGCAACCAGAAGATACGTCAAGGCCTAAAAACCCAACCCCTTTAGTCCCAAGTAGAACAGTCCCAACTCAGATGGTCTGGCCCTGTCTGCAGAATGGGAGAAGATCGGCTGCTACGGCAGGTATGGGAGGCTAAGAGTCAGGGATCGTGACCTCCAGGACAACATAGAGTCCGTTGGGAGGACATTAGACAATGTCTGAAGGAAAGAGGACTAGAATGGAGCCAGCCCGGAGGAAGACAGCCGATAGGATAGTATGGCGCTCTCTGTTGCAAATCTGTAAACCTCACTGAAGAAGAGGAACCACTAAGTAAGTAGGTAAAACTTTGTGTATGCGGTTTGGATGGGATGAGAAGTATATACCGCGCAGTTTCATGTTATTTGTTGATGGTTAGTCAAAGGGAAAATCCGCTTTGTTTCTCAATCTGCCTATACCCATAATTAAAGACTTCTGGACGTTTAATTTTGACCCACTACCTTTACCAAAATGCGTGAATGTGTCTAGGATATTTTTTATAGGCCTATCATTGGTGGAAATGTAGGTAGTATCGTCTGCGTAGGCAAGCAACTTTTGCTCACCCTTACCCTGTATAAAAGTGCCTCTAATAGTACTGCTATGCAAAGGCGTACTAACTGTGTGTTACCGGGGCCCGAAACGGGAGCAAAGAAAAGTAACACTGTTCCTACCATGCATGTCATAAAAAGGAGGGTTGGGCATGGGGCTGGTTGCCCCATCGCGTGAAAATCTTTACGAAAAACTTCAACAAACAAGGACAAGTCAAATACAGAATATAAATCAACTGAGCCGCCCAAGACAGAAGAAGGTCCTCTGCAAAGGAGGCGCAAGAAGCAACCCAGAGAAAGCCGAAAGGAGTCTGGGTTGCAGACTAACTTTTTTTCGTCTAGGAAAATCTCAATGATTGGCGCCTGGAATGTTTGCACTCTATGTGAACTAGGCAAAACTAAACAGGTAGCAGCGGAAATGACAAATTACAGGATTGAAATCCTGTGTCTCTGCTAGACACGGTGGAAGGGCATAGAGAGGATGAGATTGATCACAGGAGAAATGGTCTTGTCCACAGGACACGAAAGGAAAGAGCCCACCACAGTGAAGGGGTGGCTATAATGCTGTCTAGGGAAACGCAGAAGGCACTTATAGAACGGGAAGCAATGGGATCAGGAATTATAACAGCAAGGTTTAAATCAGCCAAAAAGAAAGTAAATATAAACATCATCCAGTGTAATGCACCAACAAATGATAAAGAAGAATCTGAGACGGAAGACTTTTACACCAGACTACAAAATGTCTTGGACAAAAAGAAAGAACAATGCATCACAATTGTGATGGGGGATCAAAACGCGAAAATACGAACAGACAACACCGGCTTTGAATAAATCATGGGAAAGCATGGATTAGGCATGATGAATTAAGAACTATTAGCTAACTTCTGTGCTTCAAATCAACTAGCTATAGGAGGACGTATATTTCCACATAAAAGAATACATAAAGTAACATGGATATCACCAGACTACAGAGCTGAGAATCAGATTGATCACATATGCATAAGTAAGAAGTTTAGGTCATCATTGCATGATATAACAGTATTTAGAGGAGCAGATGTTTTATCAGACCACCATCTTCGGTTGGCTAAAACAAAATTAAAACAAGAAATTTACAACAGTATATAGCTATAGACAACAGTATAATGTGGGATATCTAAAAAATGAGGAAATAAGAGAAAAATTTCAATCACAGCATCCAACATATACCAAGTACTCCAACAGCTGGAAGATGAAGCAGATACGGAAGACAACAAGTAAAAAATATATATGGAACGAAACAATGAGAAAAAGAGAACACCAGCACAAAGCATGGATAACAACAGAAACCATTACCAAGATAGAAGACAGGAAAAACAAGAAACCCAGAAGCTCCAAAGCCAAGGCTCATGAAGTGTACATAGAAGTAAACAAAGAAGTAAGAAGAAACATCAAAAGAGACAAGATGAAGTATATCGAAGAGTTGGCAAGGGAAGCAGAGGAAGCTGCAGCCAAGGGAAATATGAGGCACCTGTACAGCAACACAAAGAAGCTAACAGGGAAATATAAGCAAGCAAATGGCCTCATAGAAGATAAGAATGGAAAATTGCTTAGTAATATACAAGAACAAATGAAGAGATGGACAGAATATTTTGAAGAAACTTCAATAGATCAGCTCCAACTAATTACACAGACATCCAACCAGCAGAAGAGGAGCTACTAATCAGCTGTGAACAACCAAGTAGAGAATAAATAAAGAAAATCATAATGCTTCTGAAAGATGGAAAAGCAGCTGGTCCAGATGGAATTCCACCAGAGGGCATCAAAACAGATATTGATTCCTCTACAGAGATATTATTCAAACTACTTGGCAAAGTCTTGGGGAGAGAGGAAATACCAGCAGAATGGAAGGAAGGTTATCTGGTCTAGTTGCCTAAGAAGGGAAATTTACAAGAATGAACAAATTATAGAGGAATAATGTTACTATCAGTGCCAGGAAAAGTATTATACAGAATCATCCTTGAGAGATTAAAAGATGCCGTAGACAGGCAACTGAGAGATGAACAAACAGGTTTTCGAAAAAACAGATCCTGTACAGACCAGGTAGTCACATTGAGAATAATAGTTGAACAAAGTATGGAATGGAATTCACCGCTATACGTAGGATTCGTGGACTATGAAAAGGCATTTTACAGTGTAGACAGAGAATCACTTTGGAAATTGATGAGGCATTTAAGAGTTCCCATGAAGATCATTAACTTAATTCGGAAGACCATAATCAGATGCAAGAGAAAATGAAAATTCTCGATGAGAGGACACAACAAGTCGGCCTGAAAATACAGAGGGAAAAGACAAAGATTATGAGAATAAATGCAAGAAATGATAACAAGGTTGAACTTGAAGAAACACCACTAAAGGATGTAGAATCGCACACTTATCTTGGTAGTAATATAGACAGAGTTGGAGGGACAGACAATGATATCAAAATGAGAATACAAAAACCAAGAGGAGCCTTTATTGCATCGGGAAACATATGGAGAACAAGAGAAATTAAGTTCAACACAAAAATAAGAATCTTCAACTCAAATCTCAAGTCAGCAGTCCTTTTGTATGGCTCTGAGACATTGAGAGCCACAAAAACAACAATTAAATAGCTACAGACTTTTATAAATGGCGTAGAATAGAAGGACTGATATGGTATGACAAAGTCACAAATATGTAATTGATGACAAGAACCAGACAAGTGCCAGTGGAACAAGAGTTGAGAAGAAGACGCTGGCAATGGATAGGACACACATTGACTAGACCTGTTGATAGCGTTACAAGGTGGTCCTTGTTCTGGTATCCACCGGGAAAGAGAGGCATAGGTAGACCAAACAACACATGGAGAAGATAACTGGATACAGAGGTGAAAATAATGATGAAAACATGGAAAGAATTTGAGCGGATGGCACGTGACTGGAAGACTTGGCATGTGTTTGTTGAAGGCCTATGCTCCTCGGGGATCTAAATGGTATTGATTGATAAACATTCTTACCGGGGTCCGCCACGGGCCATCGAGAGAGTGGATATAAGTGTTGAAAACAAATACAATATTCCCGAACTATTATTCCCAACGTCGACAAAATCAGGGAAAGTCAAGTTGTGTTTACAAAAACAATTGCCTAAACCTGTATAGTAACCATTTCGTCAGCAGCACAAAGGATAGTTTGTTGTAACACTGTGACCGCTTCATACACTACAATTAATACGTGTTAAAAACCACATAAAATGAGAAAAAACAACGTTAAAAGCAGTTAAGACATTTGTGCACAAAATACAGTATAATGAAAAGTTCACGGCTTCGAGAAAAGCTGTCCCAGAACAGAAAAATAGTAGATGCATGTTTATTGAATGGAAAGTTTTGGGAGAAGTTGCTAATCTGGGTTTTTTCCGTTGCTAGAGTGAGAGTCGTGTGAAAAAAGTCGAAAACTGAGGTAGCGTGTGCAAATGTAGATGTTTGGTATCGTGTGAAAAATAAAGCATCGTGTGAAAATTGGCGGGAAAAAAGAGTGGGCTGTATATAAAGAAGAGACGTGGGCGATTGAGAGGGCTTGTACAGATTTTAGGATTCGTTAGGCGAGAGGATTTTTAAAGAACTTCGTCTTTGAGATTATCAAGACAAGTTGTTTTTAACTTCACAAGTTTTGTTCAGGTTAGACAAGTATTTTTAAGTAGACAAGTTTGTATTTTACTCTGTTGGATATATTATTCCTGTGGATTTACATTTTCATTTTTGGGTACTCACTACTTTGTGTAAGAAAGAAATAAGTACTTCACCACTGTGCCAATAACATTGCTGTTCCAATGACGTTAATAAACTATATTTTATTTTTCTACATTGCTGAGTTTTCGTTGGAATATTACAGTTGGATACTTTGACAAAACCATTATACGAGATTGCTTTTCACTAAACATAAAAAAGGTTCGAACGAACTCTGGGAAGGAAGAATAAAATAAGGTCAGGAATTTCCATCTCAGGCGGACGGCCTGTAACGACTTGAACCAAGAAACGTACAAGAGTTAGCGCACTTCAAAATATTTACCTGCGCTCAACCATTATCTGAACTGACCCGATCAGCTGACGGACACACACACATTCTTTCATTGATGTTGTAACCAACCCGGTCACACGATACTAATTGATGCCGTGACCTGCGCACAAGTAACTGCACTGCCACACATAATGCTAATTGGTGACGTGACCAGCCCTTTTCGTTTGTTTGTTTTTTGTTTTTTTTACGCCCGCTAATACTCGAAGCGAAATCTCAGGTTATTATTAATGTCTAACCTGACATTGATTTTACGTGAGTATCCCTTTTTTCTTGTACAGAGACAGGTGTCCCTCGCCATTCAGGCAGATACTCGCCGATGTGGTAAAGTGGGATGATATAAATACTTATAGGGGACTTAGTGTACTGACTGAGATCAGCTGTGAAGGTATCTGTATCTAATAGGTGTAGTGTTTTACAGATAACCTTACTTGCTACCACATTATACCTCAGTCAGAATTATTCTGGAATATTGTGATGACTACGTTGAATGTCTAGGGTTATGTAAATGATGAAGTGTAAGGCACAACAACAACAGACAGATAAACAATTTAATTTATTCCACCACACTTGACAACACTGTGACACTCACACACATTTAACACTCTATAAGACTATCTTAAATGAGTCACTGGTAAAGTTTCAAATATATATGTATTAATTACTTTCACTAATATATATCCTGATTCAACTACACAGTGAACCAGGAATCACAATCAAATGTAATCACAATTTATATGTACATAATTTATAAATATGAACCTTGTAGTGACATATTTTATTAGTATTATCCTATGTGTGTCAGTTGTGTAGTAGTACTATGAGGTAATACTGGTTTTGTTTTTCAAGCTTTGTTGTTATTTGTCATCATGACTTCAAGTGTTTGTTTATCTTGAAAATAGTATGGGGAAAAGTTCCCAGTTCCTATCAATTTAAACAAGGTATTGTCCCTCTGTTTTACTATAATGTCAATTTTAGAGGGGGACACATAATGTTGAGCTCCTCTGGCCACAGAAGCTTATCTTTCGTGATGGCGGCAGGAAAGGACTCCTCTGCTCGATAGCTTCCCTGTGTTCTGGAGACACCTCACTGGTCGCTATCTGGACCCAGGAGTACGCTGTCAGCCTCTAGATTCAGCAAAGCTCAGACCAGGTGCTGCTCAATAACTTTAGGACCACGGTCCCTGAAACAAGAAGGTTGTACCTCCTATTTCAGAACTAATTTATAATCTATTTCCAGACTGAACACAATACATAACAAACACTGAGTTCAGAGCGGTAGGCCAACTGCCAGCTTCATCTGAAACAATTTACACCAGTATACTCCTCCCTAATGGTTACTACGCCTCTGCAATTCCAGCATTAGTTCTTTCTAGTCAATAAGATAGGTGTCAGTGTACTGTTTGGCAATTCCATGCAGTTTTACTTTTCTCCGACACCTTCTGTTCAGGTTGGAGCAATATTTAGGCCTTGCCTCATGTTCGCTACTGAACCACACACATATACAGACATAAATTATCAATTGTAGTGGTATTGATGGTATTGTATGATGATGATGGTACTACATGTAAATTGTATGAGGCCAGCTGTGAAGGCTCCTGAGATAAAATGTAATTGAGAATTGTCAGAAGGCCTTTCTTGCTACCACTACGACCTCACACTTAATTTTTTTTTTTTAATGAATGTAGCTGCGTAAAGTGTCTAGGGTTATGATGTGTACTGTGGTGTGATAGTTATAAATATACCCATAGATATTTAACAAGACTAATAAGATTAACAAGTGTTACAATACACTGAACTAACTCACGTGTGTAAAGTTTTTGATATAATTATATTACCTTTATTTGTTCTGGATCAAGTTTTATTTTGACCAGAACTTGTTTTAAAAGAAGGATTTAAAATTTATAAAAATTATGCATGGAATGTTACATAATAAATGCAAAAGTGAACATATTTAAGTACTAGAATAGTTAGTTTTATTAAAATGTTCTGGTAGTCAGCTACTAGGGAGGATATTTATTGTCTGTGCTGTTGGGGTGGTCTCATCACACCTGTCTATATTGACTACACAGTGTCCAGAAAATGGTGGGAATTTTTATGGGGTATCTGCAACTAAATGGGGTTGGTGAATATCCAGCAGACCAGAGGCTCACTCATCTGGTATTTGTAGCTCTGGTGCTGAAATCAGGTGGTCCCACCTCTCCGTGCTGGCGGGCAATAATGGTGGTCTCTGTCACAAGGACTGCACAGATACACTTGTGTAAATCACCACCCGAATAGATACTTCTTCGTGGACGACAGAAACTCGCAGCTCTGCAATCAAAGTATGGGCCATGTGTCAAAATCTATTCTCTACCCACGTCTGGACACCACACTGACACAACAACCACATTATACAGACAGGTCAGATCTCTCTGACCAAACAGCACAGTTACCATGGTGGGTTTACATCCGATAGATCCTCCCAGACTATAGATTCTGAAAAATAATTATTAGTTTTCTACCCTAAAGGAGGATAGGTAATATGTTTCCTTATTCTCAACTCTTGCTCTGTCTTGCATAATCCTTGCTGGTGTTTAAGTACATTGTTAGTCCCTAGACCCTGACTTGGGCGGGGGTCTAGAGCAAAATCCCTACTTGTTTGTAAGGCTAGATTATGATATGGCAGTATCAAATCACTCGAACATGAAACAATATTCAAAATATATAAAGAAATAATTTCAATCTTACCAGATTATGAATAATTAACACAGAAGTGCTAGCAAAACTCAGCTGAGCTGCTGGCTATAGGATGGCGTCCCTAAATTTAACTCACTGTCTTTCATATGGGAAAACACCACACTTTAAAATCTGTGTCTAACACTGAACAATTATTGAAGAATGACCCCAAATGCGCTCTAAGCGCTAATAATATGATTGTCTGTGGCCAATCACTGCCGAGGTTTATTTTTAATTTCAAATTTCCTCACTAAAGTCATTTCAGTCAAGCTTCAGTCACGTATGGATGGTTATCTGTTAGTCTGTCCGTCTCTACTTGTGTTTCTACAAAATTGTGCTCGATTTTTGACCCAACCGTTCTCTCCCCTTCAAATTTTTGTTATAAAAAGTTATATTTAGACACAGCTTCCACCAATGTCCCTTCACTTCTATGCCAAGTAAATTTGAACATCTGTGTCCAAGGTCGTGTTTTTGTGTGCAAATAACGATATGTTAGATTCAATGCAGTCTGTGGCTGATGTAAACTACACTGTCTTTTGTCATTATTTTCAATACTATCTATCCGTCTGTAAAATTAAAACCATATTCGTTCACTGCTCAGAATAGGCCATCTGGCCAGCTAATTTTTATATTCCTAACATTAATATTAAGAAAAATTTACTTTTTAATTTTTGTAATTTTTTTCAGACATCTGCGTTCTTCCGCTCAAATTCAAATCAAGCGCTTGGTATCGCAAAACGTCCAATTCCGTACCTCGTGTCAATTTGGGGGACTTGAATTTTTTTTTTACTTTCATCCATTTCCCCCCCCCCCCCAATTGCGTCTCTTTAGCCTTTCCAGTCATATTTTTTTCCCTTTTGATACTCCGTTCCCCTCCGGTCTAGCAAGTCAAATTTATGGAGGGTGATGACCCGCGGTCTAGGCGATCATGTACATCAGCAGCCTACGCATTGTTTTTATCCTTAAATGTTATCCTTGGAGGAATTTTACCGTTGTATCTCTGTCAATTTCACTACATCAATTTACATTCAATTTTCATTAAAAAGATATTGAATATATCAAGCTTACCACAATTCATGGAAATAATACACAGTTACGTTGACTGGCAATGAATATAGCACAATTTCGATCTGCCGATGTCCCAGGCTTTTATTTAGAAAAATATGCACTGGCTCTCAACGCACTGTTTCTTTAGTAAGTTTATTTGAAAAATGTGGCACTGAACTGACGCTCCTAATTGCCTATATTGGCGGGTCTAACCAATCGAGCCATGTTTACACAAGCGTTTGAAAAAAAGTACCCTTCCTTCCGTCTCCCCTAACAACAAAAAATAGTATTTGTAGCCCGACTAATCGTGTTTAGCCTTACATTTACTTCTATCCAATCAAATAGGATTTTACATGGTGGCCCATTTCCCGTAAAATAGTGGTTCCAAAACATGCCACTGTGCGATTATTATTTGGTGTTGTCTGACACCCTCACTATTTTCTTTTGGTTATAATTTGTTAATTCCTAGACTATTTGCGTAACACTTAACATATTCTTTGTTAGCAAGTCCTAAGGAACCCAACTATATAAATTTTATGGGGCTAAGGGGCTGCGTTCAAAATATGCATTTTCTTCTACCTCCCGTTCACTTCGATCGATGTGGTGTCTGGGTACTGTCATGTTTTCTAACGTAAACCAGTATAATGTCATATTTCCTAATAAGCATTTTTCAGGTTTTTAAAACCTAACTCTCGCATGGGTAGTGTTTTTTTATCACTGTCGATTTGAAAAAAAGTTAGTGCTTGTGGCCTTACACGCGTGATGGCATTAATTGTATAGCGAGACGCGTGTTAGTGTTGCATGCGTTCCGGCTTTCAGCCCTCCCTTTCTTTCTATCCTAAGTCCATCTGTCCGTTCGTTTATGGTAACGTAGTGTAATTAATGCTAGTATTAATTTAGGTCATTAATCAGCTTGCGTATCTCAAGGTTTTTCTTAGAAATGCAGTACACGTTGTATTGTAGAAAGCGTGTATTGATGCAGTAGGCATTTACTTTCAACGTGAAACGTTACAATTTGCAGACGAAGTAGAAAACAAGGGGATCTCGAGTACCGTCATTGTGACAGCACTGTTCTTTACCATTCTTCTTTCCTTTTATTGAATTTATGTGTTAGGCTTTACATTTACTTTTCAATTTATATATGTGGATTAGAATTTCACACGACAGCCGATTTCGGAGGTACCCATTAGAGCTGGGTCGGCTCAGGAGCCGCCAATCCCTGGTCGACGACACTCCTTCAGATGTCCTCGCCAGGTCCTGAGTTAATCCAGTCCAAATCCCGGTCGACGAAAAATCCTCAAATGCCGTCGCCCGGGTTTGATCCTGCATCACCCGGTAGCCAGAGCCCACTTCAAAATATTTACCTGCGCTCAACCATTAACTGAACTGACCCGATCAGCTGACGGACACACACACATTCTTTCATTGATGTTGTAATCAGCTCGACCCGGTTACAACCCAATCAGACACAGGCATGCCCCAGATGATGGTCTAGCTTTCTAGCCAGCGAACTTTCTTTCACCAGGTCAAATTCGTATCTAAGATCAGGAATTTTAAGCCTCAGTATTCAAGAAATTCGAAATGTAGTAATAAAAATCTTCAGGACAATAATGATTTATTGTGGGAGCCGCGCTGGTGTAATGGCTACAACGTTGTACTGGCGACCAGGTGTTCATGGTTCAAACCCAGCCGTCGGCGTTTGAAGAAATGTTTACGACCGGAAATTTGACTGAATAACCTGAACGGCTCCTGCACATAAATCCCGTGTGGATGGGAAGGAGCAAAGCTCCTGACCGGGTTGGAAGGAAAGTCCACTGACCCCCCCAGCCTCGCAATGACATGTCATTGGGCCGAAAGAGCTGGAAAGCTCGAGTGCCGCTGGTTATTAAAAAAATAAATAAATAAATAAAATAAAAAAAATAAAAAAAATAAAAATAAAAAAAAATGATTTATTGTTTAACTGAAATTTCATTTGGTGTTTATGATAAAGAAATTCACCTGGCACCTTTGCCGCGAGAAACCAGGGCTTTAACAGCTATGTCAACTGAACGCTCATCTGGTTTTTAGTTATAGATTTTTTTTTAAATACATTGTGCTCATTCAAATATGTAGCTGTATACCGCTTCACCTATGTTCCAGTCTTGACGTATGGATACGAGTCATGGGCAATGACTACAACCCACAAAAGCCAGCTCTCCAAACCTCAGAACTCCATAATGAAAGCAGACCTTCCAGACATCACTTTCATTGGGCAGAACAGGCTGAAGTATCAGGGAGTAGAGTTTGATCGTGGGCTATCGTTCAAGTATCTTGTCGAACTGATCATACCTGAGCGAAACAGCAAGCGAGGACTGGCAGCCTTAACAACAATGGATGCTGCGCGGTTGGAACAGAGACTACTGTTTCTCATGTATCATTGTCGCGGGATTTGCCTCCCCTTTGCTCTGCAGTAGTGGTCCACCAGTGGCCAAAACTCAAGAGTATCTAAAATTGGTCGTCAAAGATGTCTACCTTAGAACAAGATTATTCCTTCCAGAGTTGTAGATAGAGGGATAATGATGCTTCTATCTCAAGGGTGTTCCACAAGATAATCCAGAAGTCAAGAACAATCCTGCATAGGGCAGAGCACTATTTAACTTATATCTGATCCGGCACCTTTTTTGAAGTTTTCCGCAGTGGTTTGGCTTGTTTAATCCAGCGAAATTCCTTTTATAAGTGTATTTGGCTCTATTGCTGTATATATATATATATATATATATATATATATATATATATATATATATATATATATATATATTTATATATATATATGTGTGTGTGTGATAGGGCCGGAAAGACACCCGGCTTACCCCTTCACGGGAAGACACCCCAGCTTCCCCCTTCATTGTGAGTGGCACATTTATCGCCCATATTTTAGAAGTGCGCGCAGCACGCTAGTATGTAAAAATTCTGACGAGATAAAGAAGATCGATGAAAAGGCCATAATAATGCCTTAAAATTAAGTTGTGGTGTAGAATTGTGTTTTGCTCTAGAAATAGTTGTGTATATTTCTGTTTTCGGCCCTTCTAAAGCAAATAATCGCGAGTGTTGTTTATGCGGCCAAATCAATACCCCTAGCGCGCAGTAAAGTGAGTGATTCGACCTGGGCTAATAAAAGAGATAGCGGCCGGCAAGCGGGCCTACTTTGCCACAGCCGCCCAGAGAGAACAGACGAAGTAAGGCACACATAGCCAAGCTGTAAATGCCTTGAGCACAATTAGCAATCGGGCACATGCTGGGTGTTTTGTTTTGTTATGTTCGTTGGTTTATTTGTTTAATGTTTGCTTCGTGTGTTTAAGTGTCACTGATAGGGTTGTAAAAATAAATACAGCCTCTGCCTCAGAATCAAGAGTTTTATTGTTGTTCGGGTCGGTGCGAGTGTGAAAAGAGAGTGATCAAATATCACAATATAATCATCATCATCATCATCTCGCCCACTCTACCACAATTGGCTTCGTCGGTAGGATCAGGCAGACAGTGACACCGAGCAAACACAAACGAACAAATAGTGTAAATACCCAGCAGTGCGGTCTGGCAGCAAGATGGCCACGAGGAGCACACGTGCTACGAGCAGAGGGGAGCACGAGGATGTAGATCCAACACAAGTGGTCGGTGCATCAGTGGTGCAAAGTGAGGGATCAGTAGCAGGTCCACTGCCCCAGCCAGGACACATGCGGTGCATAATGGTTCCCACCCACAAGAAAGTGAGAACTTTTGGGGAACGCACAGGGCCAAATGCGGAGGACTATGCAAGGGAGGTTAGAGCTGCATGGAGGTCCAGCTACATGAGTAAGGAGGACCAAGCCGATGTGATCTTCGATAATGTAACCCCAGTCGTCTCAGGGAGCTGCGGATACAAGTAAGAGACAATGACCCGGAGGCAATGCTTCAGGCCATACTCAGGGTGTATGGGGAATCGAGGAACACCCAAGAACTAATGGCGCTATTTTATTCAGCGTACCAAGGGCCAACGGAATCGGTGCGTGAGTTTGCCCATAGGCTTCATGAGATATTTGAGCAGGCAGCAGGGGCGCAGGAGAAAGCCAATGGTGTCAAACTTGACGAAACGGTGCTAAGGGACCAGTTTGTTGCCAGTTTAAGAGATGACTTGACGCGGAGAATGATGGAGAACAGGGTCCGGCACCAGCCGGGAGTGTCATTTGTATCCATAAGAGATGATGCTCTGAGATGGACTGGGAGTGGTCAAACAGCAAGAGCTGGGATAGCCACAGTCACCGCATCCGACGAAGAAATGGCACCCAGGTCACATGAAGGAAATGCCGAAGTGGAGCAACTCAGAGCAGAGGTCGCACAGCTGAAGCGCCAGATGGCTGAAATGCAAGATAGGCATAGAAGGCCGGCGAGGGCCATCCGATGCTTTCGGTGCAAAAATTTAGGGCACGTCCAGAGGGAATGCCCACAACAGGCACTAAACTAGACCCCTCTGTGGCTGGGAGTCAGGCTGTGGAAGGGGAGCTTTGTGACTCAAATAGAAAGAGTACAGGTAGAGGGGGCAGACAATTACAGGTTGGCATGAGGAAGAATGTAAATGGAAGGAAAGGGCCTGTTTCTCCAAATAATAGGGAGACTGAGATGTTGGTGCGGCAAGTGGGGGTCATTAACAGGAGGACCATCTCTAGACGCCACGGGGACAGCCGCAGGTACAGAAGTAGAAAGAAACGTCATTTATGGAATGGCAGCCAGAGAATCAGGTGCTATAACTGCGCTGATTTTGGGAATCATATAGCTGCCAGGTGTCCATGTGGTCCTCTACCTAGAAGATGTTTCCAATGCAAGTCAGCACAACATTTAGTGGCGAGCTGTCCGTTTGGTAACTCTGCGGCTAGGGCATCACACAAAGTGGAGCGCAGGCAGAAGGACCGCCACTCAGAAGGAAGGTTAGAGATTCAACCATCACAGGAAATGTCGACCAGCAGCGGACCAAATCCCCAGGAGCTTGAAGAAAGAAACGTGAAGGGAGAGCACCAAGAAAACCGGATCAAGATGGTAGGAGGTCGGCCTGAAGGAGTAGTGCTGATGGAAGGGAAAGAGGTAAATTGTGTGTTTGACACAGGTTCACAGGTGTCTACCATCACAGAGCAATGTTTCAGGGAGATGTTTGGAGGGCTCCCCTTGGATGAGGGTAGATGGGTGCGCCTGACAGCAGCAAATGGTGCCACCATTCCATATATTGGTCACTTAGTGGTGGACATACAAGTTGGGTGCACAGTAGTGAAAAACTGTGGGTTTTATGTTGTCAAGGAAGTACAAGGACCTAGAAACCAGAAGAAAACACCAGGGATCATAGGTACTAATGTCCTTGTGGAAATCCCAAACATACAGAACATACTAAGATGGGACCCTCCAAGGGATCAGGGGATGACGCAGAAATCAGACTCTATAAAAGTATGGGTAGCTGGGAGAAAGCAAACCCACATACCTGCTCGATCGATCAGGGCCATAACAGTCAAATGCAGGAGAGGAGGCCAGTCAGAAAGAACTTTTCTCTTTGAGCCTAACAGAGACTTAGAACACAGAGGGCTGATTATGAGTCATACATTGACTGTTCTTAGAAGTGGGTCCTGTGATATTCAGGCCATAAATTTGGGAGATGAGGACTTGTTTTTAGCTCCCGGGACACAAGTAGGAATACTGACAGAAGCTGGGGTGGACTATAGCACATATTTCAGAGTTGTAGGAGCTCAAGAGGTAGAAATGTCAGCAAGTCCACCATACACGAATCCAGAGCAAGAGATGTGCCCAATTGACCTGACCGGGTTTGAGGGCAGTGAGACTGAAGAGCAGGAAGTAAGAGCATTGTTGAGACGCTATGCCGATCTTTTTGCCACAGATGAGACAGATGTAGGGTACACGGACAGGGTAAAGCACACCATCCCATTAACAGATGACACCCCAGTTAAGCAGCCTTACAGGAGAATACCTCCTGCTTTCTATAAAGAGGTACAGGATCACCTACAAGGATTGCTTGACAAACAAATAATCAAGGAGAGTTGCAGTCCTTGGGCCTCCCCAATAGTTTTGGTCCGGAAGAAAGATGGTCGGCTTAGACTCTGCGTAGACTTCAGGGCACTCAACAGCAAGACGAAGAGGGATGCATACCCTCTACCCCGAGTAGATGAGTACCTGGATGCGTTAGGAGGAGCAAAGATATTCTCATCGCTTGATCTGGCAAGTGGTTACTATCAAGTAGCAATGGATGAGAAAGACCAAGAGAAAACCGCCTTCACTACCCCTTTTGGACTTTATGAATACACCAGGATGCCTATGGGCTTAGCCAACTCGCCAGCACCTTTCAACGATTAATGCAGAGCAGTATGCATGATTTAGTGTTCCAGCTGATACTAGTATACCTTGATGACATTTTGGTGTACTCTGCTGACTTCACTAACCATTTGAGCCGACTGGAGAAAGTATTCTCTAAGCTACGCCAGCTAGGGCTGAAGTTGAATGGAGGAAAGTGTAAGCTGTTTAGGACGACGATTGAATTCTTGGGGCATACTATATCAGCAGACGGAATAGGAGCTATGGAAGACAAGGTGAAGGCTGTTCAAGAGGCCCCTGTACCACGTTCCCAGACTGAGTTACGGTCATTCCTGGGATTGGCCAGTTACTACCGCAGATTTGTGCCGGGCTTTGCAAAGATAGCCAAACCGCTACATGATTTAGTAGCTGCGCTCAATCAAGGCATGCAGACTAAAAGACGAAGTAAGTCACCCATAGGAGAGTTGTGGACAGAAGAGTGTGCTGTAGCCTTTGAGACACTGAAAAAGGCACTAACCTCCACACCGCTACTAGGGTTCCCTAACTTCTCGCTACCATTTATCCTGGAGGTAGATGCATCATTTGAAGGATTGGGAGCAATTCTCTCGCAAGTGCAAGATGGAACAAAGAAAGTCTTGGCATATGCAAGTCGCACACTTCGACCCTCTGAAAGAAACTCAAAAAGCAGTATGAGGCTGGAACTGCTAGGTCTTAAGTGGGCCATGACTGAGAAGTTCAGAGGTTACCTGCTAGGATCACAAGTAGAGGTATTTACAGACAATAGGGGTCTGGCCTTCTGGGAGAAAGCTAAACTGGGAGCTATAGAGCAGAGATGGATGGCCCAGATGGCGATGTTTAACTACACAATCCGACATCGGGCAGCAAGAGCCAATGGAAATGCAGATTATTTGTCCCGTTTTCCTATTGAAACCGCAGGCGAGGAACTGGAGGATGACGCAGATGTTGCAATAAGTGGCATAACAGCTGAGGTTATCGGAGAGTTTACCCAGATACCATATGAGATAGGGTTGATGACAGCAACAAGCCAGAAAGATATCAGTGAAAGGGTACCGGCCGAATCAACCACAGCACCAGCAACCACTCAAGCATTTCCCACCTATTCGCGTGAGGAATTGATAAATCTCCAGGGAGCTGATGATGTGGTAGCGATGGTTAGGAAGATGGTAAAGGATGGCACCAGACCTGCAGGAAAAGATGCTCGAAAGATCCCCTTGGCTGCAAGGAAACTACTTAATCAGAGTAACCGGCTCGAAGTGACAGATGGGTTGTTATACCGGACAGTGAAGGGATCAGATGGATCCAGCATGAAACAACTGGTAATACCTGAGTCCTTGAAACCACGGATACTAGACTCTGCTCACAGGGTGGGAAGAGAGCGCATGCTGCAGTTGCAGAGAAGTAGGTACTTCTGGGTAGGCATCACAGCTGATGTTGATGTCTTTTGTCGCAGATGCAACTGATGTAACGTCGCCAAGCCACCTCAACTGAAGTTTCATGGGCCATCGGGAAACTTGATTGCCTCCAGACCGCTTGAGGTGGTAGCAATGGATTTCACACTGCTAGAGCGGGATTCCAAAGGGTTTGAGAATGTATTAGTGCTGACAGATGTGTTCAGCAAGTACACCATTGCTATACCAACAAGAGACCAAAAAGCAACAACAGTCACCAAGGCCCTGGTGGAAAAGTGGTTCCAGTATCTCGGAGCTCCTCAGAGGATACACTCTGATCAAGGCCGGAACTTCGAGTCAGCGATAGTCGCAGAGCTGTGCAAGGTATATGGAGTCCACAAGAGCCGCACTACAGCTTACAATCCTAAAGGCAACGGGCAGTGCGAGCGCTTCAACAAGACGTTGCATGATTTGCTGAGACCCATGACAGCCGACCAGAAGCGAAGGTGGTCTGAGCATCTAGCGGAGGTGGTTATGGTCTACAACTCTACCCCCCACTCTTCGACAGGGTACTCACCATACTACCTCCTCTTCGGCAGAGAACCGAGGCTTCCTCTAGACTTCATGATAGGCACGCGCCCAGATGAAGAGCCGGAGACAACTGATGAGTGGCTGCAAGGTCACCTAGAGAGGTTGCACATAGCACACCAAAAAGCTGCAGAGAGAATGCAGAAAATGGCCGCTGACAGGAGGGAGAGAAGTAATCAGCTTCCAGGTCCCACACCATTGCGAGTGGGTGAAAGAGTGCGGAAAAGAGTGCACTACACTGACAGGGCCAAAATACAAGACGTGTGGTCCAACGACGAATTCATTGTATCGTCAATTCCAGAAGCAAGCGGTGGTCCTTATGTGATAAGGCCAGCAGGCAACGAAGATCTGAAGATGAGGGTTGCGGCGCACGAACTGAGACGAAGTGAGGACAAAGATGATTCTCCGAATCTGGTAGATGCTACACTAGGCCTACCTGAGGCACCAGCTTCGCCAGATGAGACAGACCCTGGGGAGGACGTGCATGGTCTAATGCCCGAACCAGGCTGGTATGCCCTGCAGCCGATAGAGGGTCCTGCCCCGAGACGATCTGAGAGGTTACAACTGAAGCGCCAGAGGGAGTGATGTTGTCGGGACGACAACAAAATCAGGAGGGAGA
Organism: Oreohelix idahoensis; assembly: GCA_024509875.1. Classification (NCBI taxonomy): domain Eukaryota; kingdom Metazoa; phylum Mollusca; class Gastropoda; order Stylommatophora; family Oreohelicidae; genus Oreohelix; species Oreohelix idahoensis. The sequence continues at coordinate 170,692 of JAMPIV010017370.1, forward strand.
TATGTGATAGGGCCGGAAAGACACCCGGCTTACCCCTTCACGGGAAGACACCCCAGCTTCCCCCTTCATTGTGAGTGGCACATTTATCGCCCATATTTTAGAAGTGCGCGCAGCACGCTAGTATGTAAAAATTCTGACGAGATAAAGAAGATTGATGAAAAGGCCATAATAATGCCTTAAAATTAAGTTGTGGTGTAGAATTGTGTTTTTGCTCTAGAAATAGTTGTGTATATTTCTGTTTTCGGCCCTTCTAAAGCAAATAATCGCGAGTGTTGTTTATGCGGCCAAATCAATACGCCTAGCGCGCAGTAAAGTGAGTGATTCGACCTGGGCTAATAAAAGAGATAGCGGCCGGCAAGCGGGCCTACTTTGCCACAGCCGCCCAGAGAGAACAGACGAAGTAAGGCACACATAGCCAAGCTGTAAATGCCTTGAGCACAATTAGCAATCGGGCACATGCTGGGTGTTTTGTTTTGTTATGTTCGTTGGTTTATTTGTTTAATGTTTGCTTCGTGTGTTTAAGTGTCACTGATAGGGTTGTAAAAATAAATACAGCCCCTGCCTCAGAATCAAGAGTTTTATTGTTGTTCGGGTCGGTGCGAGTGTGAAAAGAGAGTGATCAAATATCACAATATAATCATCATCATCATCATCTCGCCCACCCTACCACATATATATATATATATATATATATATATATATATATATATATATATATATATATATATATATAAAATTTTCAATCTTACATGTGCTCTCTTATCTGTAAGAACTGAATCAGTAATGAATTTGAAAAATAACATATAACAAATTTAATATTTAATTATTCTTTAACAAATTTAAATAAATATGGATGAAGATGATTTTAGGAGGTTTTTAAATATGCCTTCACTGAGACTTAATTGGGGACTGATGGTCATTAGTGTACTTTGCATGCCTGTTACAAAATACGTAGCTTGCTGAGTACTCCATTGGGTCGTTGTGAGGTTTTTTTGTGATGAGGACTCTTCTCTAGAGGCGTCTAGATGAACTTCCCTCCTAATGTCAAGGGGGTTGTCTTCACAACGTGTCCACTGTAGGTAGTTAGCGTCGAACACAGCTCTTTGTGACATTATTTGGGTCGATCTCTGCTTCACTACGGCAGTAATCTGTGACATTTGTTGTACTGACTAATTACATGCTTTTCAATGATAGGCACCTCTTTCTTTCTCTGCTATGTAGCAGACATTTTGTATTTTCAAACATTCTTTCATTCCATTCAGTAATAATTCATCTTGTCTGTTTACCTGACCATCCGTGCTGAGAAAGTAGACAGGTGATGCAATATTGGACGACAACCATGTTGGTTAATCTCAGGTGCGGCCGACATCAGACTACAGAGTAGCATTAAAATCGCCGAGCGTATTTGTTTAATCGCTGATAAGGCCAGGGTGCGTTCGGCTGCCATCACCGATGTCAATACCTTGTCGAGGTATGGCGGCTTGTGTACCCTGATTACCCCCAGAGCTATGCCAGCTGTAGTATTACTCCTGGAAGGTTCTACAAAGCTGGACAGGTTTGCGCGGGCAGCGGTCAGACTAAAGCAGACACACTGGTCCTCCAGATTGGGGGATTTAGCATAGGGTTGACACCCATGTCTATGTAAAAAGAAATGACGTTACTGAAACGACAAAAAACAAACTTTGCTGCGGGACGGACATCCTGAGTCTGAGGCTCGTATAACTGTCAGTGGTGAAAGCCGAAAGGAAGCCACTGACACGAAAACGGACGTCCTGACCACAAAACGTGAAACAATAATAGGGTATTGGAATGTCAGGACAATGAACGAGACGGGTAAACTAAAACAGGTCACAGCAGAAATGAGAAACTATAGATTACACATTCTAGGGGTAAGCGAGAGCAGATGGACCGGGACAGGAAAAGTTAAAACAGCAACAGGAGAAACAGTACTTTACTCTGGAAGAGAGGATGGACAGCACAGTGAAGGTGTAGCCATTATTCCTTCAGAAAGGAATAGAAAGGACATTACTGGAATGGAAACCCATCAACAACGGACTGATAAGAATAAGAATGAGAGGGAGATTCACCAACACTACAATAATACAATGCTACGCACCAACGAATGAAGCGTTGATGAGGTCAAGGATGAATTCTTTCAACAACTGCAGAAAAAAAATGGAAGACACACCTAGATATGATCTTATCGTAGTAATGGGAGATCTCAATGCGAAAGTTGGAACACACAATACATATAATGAAAGAGTAATTGGGAAATGCGGCAGCGGAACAGCAAACGACAATGGAGATAAATAAATAAGTTTCTGTAGCATTAACAACCTGGTCATTGGAGGAACACTTTTCCCACATAAAGAAATTCACACATTAACATGGGAATCGCCAGATGGTCTGGACAGAAACCAAATAGACCAAATTATGATTAACGGTAGATAGAGACTTGCATTACAAGATGTGAAGGTAAGAAGAGGTGCGGATGTGGGAAGTGATCACCATTTAGTAATAGGAAAACTGAAAGTGAAACTAAGAACGGCTGGACCAACTATAACTACACAGAAAAGGTTTGACATCAGCAAATTGAAGGACCCCCTACCAGAAAATCTTTTGCGGCTAATATAAAGAAACAATATAAATTTGCCAGGACAAGACATTGACTAATGATATAGACCAGAAATTCAACAACATTTCAACAATATATAAGGAAAGCAGCGAATCGTGCTTGCGATTCCAGGAAAGGAAGAAGCAAGACTGGATAACACCAGAAACATTAAACACAATAACGATGAGAAAGGAAATGAAAAGAAAGGAAATGAAAAGAAAGAAAACAGAAGCGAAGTCCCCTAGGTTATTTCCTGTGCCTTTCTTGCACCAAATTTTCTGTGTCCACTAATTTCTTATTATGATCATTCTGGACCCATAAAACTGTCCTTTTACGATACTCGTAATAATAAATCTCATGTGCCTCTCAGCGAACAGTACAGTCAGCTGGAGAAGGAAGTTAAACGACAAACCCGAGCCAACAAAAGGAATTTCTTAGACGATCTTGCAAGACAGGCAGAAGAGGCAGCACTGAGAAATGAACAAAGCACAGTATACAAAATAACTAAAATCATCACCGGAAAACGAGGCGCAAACAATATTACATTAGTATATTAATATTAGACAAACATAAAGGTATGTTTTCAGGCACTCGTAAGAAATAAAGAAGTAGAACACTTAGACAACAGAAAAACAACAGACGTGAGTGGCTTACCCAGGGTTTGAACCCCGTACCTTCCGTACGACAACACCGCCTAGCTATACAAGCGAATCACACTAACCTCACGGCCAGCTAGGCATCCCCAAAAAAGGATGCTTTACTGACCGGTCATCAGTGCGAAACACAAGACAACACCGGAAGTTTACAATGGGCACCTCAGCCTATTAATGACGCAATAATTTCTGTTGTTCCTCTATACTACAGTATATGTCAGTCCAAACAAGACAAAGACCTTGATACTGTGTCCAGTAATTGATAGAAGACTTAAGGACAGTAGTATGTGTTATTAATGTTTATACATTAGTATAAGATAAACAAGGAAATCAAATCACGACAGCAGAGGAACAGGAAACAAGATGGGCAGAGCATTTCAGAGAAACTCTGAACAAGGAACCACCAGAAACACAATTGAACGTTCCTGAGGCTGAAAATGATCTAGTTGTTAATACAGACTTTCTACGAAAAGAGGAAATCATCACAGCAATCAAAGGGTTAAAGAATGGACAAGCTCCTGGACATGATAACTTAAATGCAGAGCTATTTAAGACAGACCCTGAGCTAGCAGCAGAACTATTAGAACCATTATTTGCGTAAGTCTGGAAAACAGGGACAACACCAACGGAGTGGAACAAAAAAATAATTGTCAAATTGCCCAAGAAAAAAGATCTTGCAGACTGCAATAATTGGAGAGGAATAATTCTTCTCTCAGCTCCCAGCAAAATACTAGGCAGGATAATTATACAGAGAATTTCAAAAGCAGTAGACCACAAACTGAGGAAAGAACAAGCAGGATTTAGAAAGAACAGAAGATGTGTAGATCATATATTTACCCTCAGGAACATTATAAAGCAGTGCTCAGAATGGCAAAGACAGCTGTACATTAATTTCGTTGATTTTGAAAAGGCTTTTGACAATATACATAGGGACAGTTTATGAAAAATACTGAGGGCTTATGGAATCCAAGCTGCATAGTGTCAATCATAAAAAGCCTCTATGCCAACTTTACGTGTAGCGTTGGGCAGAGCAGCCTAACCTTTGAGGTGAAGACAGGAGTACAACAGGGATGCCCCTTATCAACCACTCTATTTTTAACAGTCATAGACTGGGTGATGCGCCAGACAAAAGAGGGTAGTCCAAGAGGAATAAGATGGACTACATTTTCTACATTAGAGCAAAGTGGAATCAATTTGTTGTTTTCCTACAAGACGCTACCAGGCGTGATGGCTACTGACTGCTTTGATGGTCGGCGGCTAAGGATCAAAGAAGAAAGAAGAAGAGGCGTTCTTCGCCAAGATGGTTATACGCTGAAAGTTTGATTGCCACTACGGAGAAAAAACTTATGTGTCAGCGCACATGAATCATTTCCTGTCCACCAGTTTCAGAGGAAAGTAAGATGTTACATCTGATACATATTGTCGAATGCGTTTACAGATGTGTAGGTGAGTTTGCATACAAGGCATCGGATGTTTTATTTCCATATATGGGAGAGACGACCTTTTGCATAACGCACATTATTTCTACCCCACAAAACACACATGTTTGAAACGATTGGCGCTTTGCTTAACATCGAAACAAACAAATGCGGGGGAAGACAGGCAATATAACCTGACTCGTTTCAGTGTTAAGACACAGTGAGAATCGCTGGCCAAGACCACCAGACTGCCCGAAGTTAGAATCAAGAGTCTTATATAGGAACCGGACCATTGTTTGAACAATTTTGAGGACTTCAGAGCCCAGAATAAACTCTATCATTTAACAAGGACACCGGGAATCTGAGGAATCTAAAGCACAGAGTCAAAGTGGGAATTCATTGTTAATAAATCGACCCCTATGAACATGTGTAAGAGGCCGATTCCAGTTCCTTTATTCGTCTGAGCAAACAGTCTGTGATCCAAGATTCGCGTAAGTTGTGCATTTTACATTCTATATTTTTCATTTACTAACACGTGAACTAATATGTACGAGTATATATTGCGATGTGAATATTAATATGTGAAAATTGCTAGCGGATGTCCAAGTCATTTGAGGCTGGCAACCTCAGCGTATAGAATGATGATTTCATGAACCACCACTACAAGGGCCGATGACTGCTTTATTGCTAGTTTCTTAAAGAGAACTAAAACGCGTAGGTAGTCCCAAGTTTCATATGGAGCAGGGAGGGAAAGATGAAAGAAATAATGTAAATTCTAATTAAAATATCTACATTTACAAACCAGTGTAAATGTCTGTGTAAACATATTCACTTTAAAGTTAATGAAAGCTTTGAAAGCTTTTCATCCAGTGTTGATGTAAATGACAACATATTCAAACTATAATGTGAACATTTTTCAACCAGTGTTGATGTAAATGTAAACATATTCTATCAATATTATTAATCTTTTCATTTGAATGTAAAGTAAATATTAAAGCTATTCAATTTAAATGTAAAGAAAGTTTTCTCTCGAGGGAATAAGCTTAATTCTCATCTAGGGTAAATTCTGAGGTAGATGGGATAGTGGAATATGAAGATGGAAACACATAAGTATGTGTCGGGAAACGCAATACTCAGGAAAGCGATTTGTTTCTATTCTTTTACCATACTAGTTGGTGGTACCAGTTGAGGGTACTATCTCTGGAACAATAACGGAACCAGTGACCTGTAGTCAAAGCTAGATACCATCATCAGATGAAGCTTAAAGACGAGAGACCAACTTCGTAGACACTCCCTGACACTTTTGGGAACGTGCTGTGCCCTACAACTTTGACCAGCGACGAGCGTGATCAGTCTACCAAGAACCAAACCATCAGCAGGAGCAGAACCGCCATGGACAACTAAGTAACCCAAAAAAGCTGCTCAGTGTAATCTCCTTTAAAAACTATCATTCCATCACAACAGTGATGATTAATTTTTTTTATAAATAAATAATTATTCGTTTCTTTAAAACTTTGTTTAAACCTAAATAATTATTAAATCCGTTATTTGTAAATATACAACTTTAACGTCGATTTAATCATTTTTAATGTACTGCACGTTTGTCTCAGTCAATTTAATAAATACACTCTAACCATAGCTATACCATAATAATAAGAATTCCACTGTGTAAACCAGGGTGGGGGCTTGAACGAGAAGAAATTAATAATTGCTTAATTCTTCATAAAATGCACCGGATCAGATATAAGTTAACAATTGCCCTGCCCAAATGTAGCATTGTTCTTGACTTCTGAAATATCTTATGAATACTCCCTTGAGATAGAAACATCATTATCCTGCTATCTCCAACTCTGCCAAGAGTAATCTTGTGCGAAGCTAGACACCTTTGAAGACCCATGTTAGATACTCTTGAGTTTTGGCCACTGCTGGATCATTACTGCAAAGCAGGGGAGGCAACGCCGTGACACTCTTGAATCACAAAGATAGTGGCGAAGATTCTTACTTCAGACTGGTATGGTACTGAGAACCGTCTTGTCGTTTTGAACCACGAACTTTAGGAAAAATAAAAGAGCAAATGCCTCTGCTAAGTACATTTGTAGTCTGCAGATTAACACACGCATTGTCTCGCTGTTCACCCCCCAATGTTAGCCTCTGTGAATAGTTATTCTCCCTGAGTATACACAGTATAACTTAGGGAATAAGATTAGAAATCACTGTTATTCTTCTGGTTACTTTAACGGGGAAAATGTGTCTGTACAGCGCGAGGGCAATGGGTTGCCTGAATTACAATTAACAAGGTCCATATATCTCACAAAATGATACTCTATATCGTACACTTTAGATGCGTGTGATGTAATCATCACTTCTCACTGCTCCATTCGGAGTCTGGGGTCACATCTGCTGTCGGTTTTTTGTACGACTAGCAAGAAGCAATCACCTGCGCTTGCTGTAGTGGCTTATGAATATACTATTTTCATATGTTAGGTTGCCAGTCTGCTATGACTGGTATAACCACTTAGCAAGTACAAACACGTCACAATTCCCATTTTAAACTATATGTTCACAACTTATCCCAATATACAATCTCCTGGCACAGTAGAATGGACACAGCAGCTTTGTTTAGATGCGTCTAACACTTGGTCTGGGAAATTTTAGTATTCCTCTAATGACGGGTGCTCTGATTCCTTAAGTTTCCAGTCTTGGTATTTAAAAATGCGGGTTCTCTTTTAAGTTATAAAGACGCCCAAATACTTAGATCTGTCACTTGTAATTCTGAAATACTATTCTGATGTCTCTCTGGCTCCTGGCAGTTGCTAATTTGACGTTGCGATGCAGTCTGATCTGTGTCTCCGATTTTGCTTAATTATACTTCCATTTCTCAGTTCAAGTTCCAGATTGTACTTTTAGACCAACTTTCCAATGAAAGTCAAAGTCTATTTCAGCTCTCAAATTAAACCAATGGTAAGCTATTTAGAACTATGTGGAACGGGGAGTTAAATCATTACAATCCACCGCGTATCTTAAACTATCAATTTAAAAATGTAAACTCGTGACCTTTTTTCAAATATGGCAGTAATACTTATGATTGTATTTGTACAAACTCATAAGCACATCGGTGAACTTATTTCCTGACTAATAATTCCGCCCACATTATCTCCTCTGACACGTTATCTGTAATATTGATACAGAGATGGACCAGCGGAAACGATTAAATATTATCACCTGTGTTTACGCGTGCATCTCCCGGACGGATTTCTTTCGTCGATCAGGCAATACCACCTGTGTGTCACCAATGACCGTCTCTATCAAAAGTGGCTAGACGACTTAAGTGATAAACGTACTATAAGCTAACCTGTCTAATTAGGCTTGTATTATTACGATTTACCTGGCGAAACGAAAACAAGTTTAGGGAGTGGGCAGAGCAAAAAATATGCCAAGTAAAAGAACGATCGGTGAGGAAAATAAAGAAGTAAATTGGTACTGCCAGAGAGAACGACAGTTATGAAAAGAGCACAACTGATTTTGTCACAATCATCAGCTTGTGATTTCAGTAATAGAGCATGGCTTAGGAATACTCACTCTGTCAGTGTCACAATGTGAAGGACTGGAACGCATTCAAAATGAAGGGATGCGACTAGTTGTGTGTAGTACGCTTGATACCCCCATTGCGATAATGAGATACGTGTTCGGATTGCTGTCGATTAGATCCAGATAATGCGATGGCCTAGGCAAAAGCCTATTTCGGGTAACCACCGACAAAAGACACCCCTACAGAAAACGTAGCTGACATCAAAGGAGCAAGAATAAAGAGGGGGATGTCACAGATGGCACATGTAGAGACTAAGATTGGTCAGGTGACGAGGGTTGAAATATATCCAAAGGCGAAGAGTGGAGTAAGTCAGGGGAGAACTGGATAAACTACCAGCTTGTCGTTATTAGCCTTGGCAGAGAGTGCAGATCTTGGGACAATAGAAAAGCAGAGCTGGAGATTAATCAGCTGATAAGTGATCATGCAGAGGATGATGATGCCATTGTGTATAATGATGGGTGTGTAGTGCGTGGTGAGAAATCAGGATGGGGTTCTCTGCGAGATTAAAGGGCAGGGTCGTTGCTGAACAGAGTGGAGCCTACATGACAACAGCCTCCAGCGTGAGAATGGAGACAGAGGCATTTACTGCAGCATCGAGGTCGCTATCTGAAACTCCATCAACCAGGGCAGTTTGTTAAGAACTAATCTTATAATTCTCTTTTTAATGTCTAGGATTGTTTTCATTTTTCGTTCTGATAAGATGTTGGCTCAATGAATAAATATTATCTCTGAATTGCCATTCGTGTTGGGGTGTTTTTGTTCAACTTTCTAGTTTAAAACTGGCTTAGCCACCTCTAAAGAATCGTTTATATTTGAATATATATTTGTGTTCATGACTGCAAAGAACTCTCAACTTGAGATAACGAGAAATTATGAATCTGAAATTTTATATAGATTCTTCAACGATATCGTGTTTCAACGACTCTCATTTATTCCACACATAGAACTGTCAAGAATCACAAAATGCTCCAACAGAATTAATAATAGTTCATCAGTAGTACGAATCGACTTCTTAAATTCTCTCTATCCTTTCTAAACAAATTTCCTGCTTCTATAATTTTCATCGATACTTGTGATAATATATTTCCTGTGCCTTTCTTGCACCAAATTTTCTGTGTCCACTAATTTCTTATTATGATCATTCTCGACCCATAAAACTGTCCTTTTACGATACTCGCAATAATAAATCTCATGTGCCTTTCTTACACGTTTACTTCTGTGTCCATTAATTTCTTCTCGTTGTGGTCATTCTCGACCCTTTAAACTGTTCCACCCACTTCGAAATATTATGCATATATTTATATAGGTTCTACTAACCTTGGAAACATCTTGAATGTCTTGAGATATCATATCTCCTTATATTCATAGCCATCTCGGCAAAATTAACACAGTGAGTAATAATATATCTTGACGTATACATATACACTTACTTTCGAATCAAATCCAGTCTCATGAAATACTATAGAAGTAGACTATGCTACACTTTGATAAGTGGACTTGGCCACATATACTAACACGTCTGTACGCTCTAAGGCGTGGACATACTCTCTTTACGTCATCCCTAGATACCCCCTTTAGTCATAGCTAACGACTCTATTTTATGCGTTTTGTTGAGGGTCATCATGGTGCACAGCAATCTCTCTAAATATAACTTTATCAGGATTGCCCAGCACCACGATGTGCTCTCAACATTACCTCCTCGTCCCGCGAGCGTTTGCCTCGGGTGAACGCTAGGTAAACTTTTAAAATATTGAACTATACTGCTCAAAAAAAGTTAAAGGCCACTTTCAATTTTTAGGTCATTTCAACTAAGCTGTTTTTTTTTAAACCTGAACACTCAGTCAAAAACGTTTTGCTGCATTTTGTTGCATGCTTAAACAATGTTTGTTAATCTGACAATAAATCAAATCTGTGTTACGTGTGTGTACCTCCAAGGTCAATCAAATGTACGTGGTGGAAAGGGAAATAATGCATGTTTGAGAATGCTTCATATGGCAAAGCCTGTTGATAAAATTGCTGAAATTTGCTTTTCACGTGCAAGTCGTGACCATAGTGAACACATGTCACCCACTTTTCGGAAGGAACGGGCAATGGGTATGTTTGTAACATTTACCATTTTAGCCATGGCTCAGCGAAGACGCTTGACCAATGTTGACAGATGGAGAGCGATGGCATGGCTGCAGGATGATGTAGGGCTGCGAGAAGTTGCTAGGAGATTAGGAGTTGCCCACTCTGTCATACAAACTCTGCCTGATCGTTATAATGCAACCGGCAGTGTCGCAGAACAACGCAGGTCAGGACTTCAATGTCTACCACAAGACGGCAAGACACGCTGAGCCATGGCTAAAATGGTAAATGTTACAAACATACCCATTGCCTGTTCCTTCCGAAAAGTGGGTGACATGTGTTCACTATAGTCACGACTTGCACGTGAAAAGCAAATTTCAGCAATGTTAACAACAGGCTTTGCCATAGGAAGCATTTTCAAACATGCATTATTTCCCTTTCCACCACGTTCATTTGATTGACCTTAGAGGTACACACACGTAACACAGATTTGATTTATTGTCAGATTAACAAACATTGTTTAAGCATGCAACAAAATGCAGCAAAACTTTTTTGACTGAGTTTTCAGGTTTTAAAAAAAACAGCTTAGTTGAAATGACCTAAAAATTGAAAGTGGCCTTTAACTTTTTTTGAGCAGTATATAAACAATATTACAAAATATTATTAAAACAAACGTCTCAAATATATGTCACTGTCTATATACGGGTTGGTGAGAACAAGAGAAACAATGTTACTATTCGACCCGTTATTGTAGGTAAATATAGTTCATAGTCCATATGATGACGAGTTAATTGGAAATAATGTTAATATAACTACATTCAAAAATAACGTTGGACTGGAAGTCGTATATCTCTGTTCATCTGAGTGTACGTAATAGATGTAGAGTCACGTATTGATATCAGACATTCGGGATAGCAGGTCAGCTAGCCACTTGTTTGATCCTTTGATTGGCTTAATATCGAAATGAAACTCCTGTTACAAGAGAAACCAGCGATGAAGTCGAAGGTTGTTGTAGATCTTAGTTTTCAGCGCTGTGAGAGGTACATGGTCAGTTTTCAATGTGAATTTACAACCAAGGTTGTATTTCGCACATTTGGAAATTGACCAAACGATGGCGAGTAATTATCTCTCACCACCAGCATATCATTGTTCTGTTGGACTAAACTTTCTGCTGATATAGATGCATGGATGAAGCCGGTCGTTCCACATCTGCATCAAACAGCCATTGTTGCCCGTGACTGATGCGTCTGTTCTGATGATGAAAGGTTTACTGGTATCAGGTATCGTTAAGATAGGATGATTAGAAAAAGCAGATTTAATTGCATTTAATGTACGATCGTAGTCATCCGACCATTTAATTTTTAATGGTGCACCCTTGCACGTCAAGGCAAGCAGTTGAGCAGATAGAGAAGCAAAGTTAGGGATGAACTTAAAATAATAATTTATAAACCTAATAAGCTTCTGACTTCTTTCTTAGTGGTTGGAATTTGAATATCCAAGATCAGTTTTACTGTCTTATCGTCTAGACATAACATATTCTGACTAATGCGATGTCCCCAAAAAGAAATGTCACGGTAACCTATCTGAACTTTTGATGGACGTACTCTCAACCCGTGCGACCTTAACAGAAATAATAAAGAATTTAACACTTGAATATGCCCATTCCATGATGAATGAAATAAATAAATGTCATCGATATACGTGATGATGTCATGTCTATTGCCTAATAAGCGGCGCATCATGTGGACGAATGTCGCAGGTGCATTGATGTCGTAGATTTGTTTGGTATTTAAGATCAATTATGGTCCCGTCTGAATAGAACTAGAAAAGGTGACAGCTCAGTGGGAGATAAGGTAAAGAAATAGATTTTCACGAGTGAAATGGTGGAAGGTAAAGTCTATCCATGGATTTTGAGAGATAATCTATGCAGCCTATCGGTCACGACTGAGATGTTTAGATCAGACAGTTTTCCTATATATATATATATATATATATATATATATATATATATATATATATATATATATGTGACAGGGGCGCTAGGGGTACCTCACACCCAAGACCCGTGCACTAAGAAAATTTATAAAGGATCGTTTGACAGTGTAGCGAAAGGTTTTCCTAGTATGATAGTAGTGGTAGAGCAGAAGTAGAATCTCTCTCCAGAAAGTATGAAGTTCCAGTGCCCGAGAAGTACACTGGTATCACAAGTGAGTTACAGCTGTGAATACTCTGAGCTGGACAATAGATTTAGGCTTCAGAAGTATAAGATGCTACTTCGCTATCGTAACCCTATGTGATATTATAATTAAATTAGAAAAAGTAACTCAAAATTTAACAGTTAAAAATTTAACAAGTCAAATGAGTACAATTATCCAATTTATTATGTACATCTATATATTCTTGTAATGATAAATGGGTGTTGGAAGATGGTAAAATGTATGATTATTTACAGTTACAAATTAAAATAACTAATAGAAAAAGTCTTGGATTTATCTTCCACTGAATTTATAAAACAAGTTTGTCACATTATCTCTTGCCATCTAGTTTTCATCATTAGAAAGTCGTTTTAGAACTGCTCACAGGATTTGTTGGATGGAAATATATAAACTCAACTTTATCCACGTCTGCTCGAGGTTCCTCCGACACACTGGAGTACGGAAGACTTTCCTTCAGCCCGCCCTATAACTACGGGGGACTAAGGTGTTGAAGTTTGGTTGACCTCTAGGCTTCAGTGAGCTGGATCAACTTCTTCAAGTCTTTAGTTTCTCGATCAGGAATGATCATAAACATTGATCATAAAAACTTTATCCACGTCTGCTCGAGGTTCCTCCGACACACTGGAGTACGGAAGACTTTCCTTCAGCCCGCCCTATAACTACGGGGGACTAAGGTGTTGAAGTTTGGTTGACCTCTAGGCTTCAGTGAGCTGGATTGTCACTCACACACTTATCTCCTTCCTTCCTTCCTATATATCATTTCCTTTTCCCCATATGGGGCTTTCATTACATATAAGTTTTATACAATTCCGTTGAGGCTTGTTAGTGTAATAAATTTTTAAAGATTATTAGCTAACTTTTAGCCGATGTGATGAAGGTGAAAAATATTAATTATCTTTAAAACTATTTATATTTGAATAATATCCTTTTGGATATAATTCCTAGCCTATCTCCTTTGTTGAGTTATATTTATTTAATATTATTCCAACCATGCGTTCTCCTGTAGTGAATAATTTAATGTCCAGTAAATGCAAACTTTTAAAGTCGGCCATACATTCCTATATAGCTATTTCCTCATTCTTCAGTAATACTGTATGGCTTTTAACCGTAAGTCACATTTCCGCTGTCTACCAACTTCAAAGAAAGACCGCAGCGCTGACCTTGCGCTGGTGTGTGTGGGTGTCGCGTGGGCGTGTCGCGCTACAACCAAGCAAGTGTTTACCAAATCTCGCTACAGAGCCCTCTTCTTAAAACAGTGCCTGCACGGTTAACTTTTTTGGTAACACATGCTGCAGTTCCTCCTTAATTTTCTGTTTCTCTATATCTCCTTTGATAGGATGCCTACTTAAAAAATCGGGTCCAAGATTGTCCCGTCCTGGTATGTATCTCACATTGAACGAATATGGAGATAACAGTAAACTCCACCTTAAAAGTCGTGAATTTAATTTTTTAGACACTGCTAAAAACATCAAAGGCTGGTGATCACTTTCCACAATGAAGTGTTTCCCGTAAAGAAAAGGGGCGAATTTGTTGATCGACCAGACCAAAGCGAGGCATTCACGTTCAACGGTAGAATAATTTCTCTCAGCTGTATTTAACTTTCTACTGGCAAAAGCTACTGGTAATAGCATATGTGGCGGTGTGTCTGCCCGCTGTAGTAATGTTGCTCCGATGCCTACATTGCTAGCATCCGTTCTTAGTACGAAATTCTTGTGTGAGATCGGGAAGGGCAAGGATAGGTTTATTTTGTCAGCTTATTTTTCAACTCTGTATAAGCCTGTTCACACTCCACAGTCCATTGTATTTTATCCGGCTGACCTTTTTTGGTTAAGTCGGTTAATGGCGCGCACAATGAGTTAAAATGGGGTATATATTTCTGATAAAACCCGCACAGTGACACAAAGGATCTTACATCCTTCTTAGTTTGTTGTCTTGGTGCTTTTCTCATTTTCTCTACATTCTTTGGGTCCGGAGACATTTGCCCTGTAGAGATAGTGTGACCTAAAAATTCCAATGTCTCACATCCAATATGACACTTAGTTGGGCGTGCTGTCAATCCCGTTTCTCTTAATCTACCTAACAACATGGAGAGTGCTACTACGTGTTCCTCGAATGTAGTGGTAGCAATCAGAATATCATCCATGAAGTTGGTGATATGAGGATTTTGTAATGGTTCCAACAATTTCCTCATCATTCTGGTGAAGATACTTGGAGCATTCTTTAAACCAAATGGGAGTACATTGAACTCGTAATGTCCATCCGGTGTACTAAAGGCTAACAGTTTCCTAACTTCTGGTTTCACTGGTATTTGGTAGTATCCCTTGCTTAGATCTACTTTTGAAAAATACCGAGCCTTACTCAATGTAGCAAACAACTGATTGGTGTCAGGTAATGGGTCTACCTGAGATTCAGTGATAGCATTTAGTTTCCTATAATCAATGCATAACCTGTGTTCACCACTAGACTTCCTTAATAGCACCACACTTGAGCTGTAGGGAGATTCAGACTTTGAAATAATTTTCTCTTTTAAGAGATAATCAATCTCATCCTTGAGTGCCTGTCCTTTAGCATAAGGTATAGGGTATGTCCGCATACAAACTGGTGTAGGGTCAGTAATCGTCATGTCATACTCTAACAGATTAGTACACCCCGGCTTATCTGTGAGTACATCAGCATGGATTTCTAACACCTCCTGAACCTTTTTCCTCTGCTCAAGAGTTAAATGTTCACTCACATTAACCTGAGCATAGCTTTCCGTAGTTGATAGGGGGTATTCCATGGAGGAAATTGGTTCATCCTGCATTTCTGTTGCAATGGCCAGGGTCATGATATGGGCAACTTCTGATGCTTCCCTGTCATAATACTTTTTAAGAAGGTTGACATGATACACCTTCTCCTTTCCTTTCTTGTCAATCTTATAGTTGGTCCGAGAAAGTTTTTTCCAATGTGTCGTAGGGTCCCCTGCCATCCAATTTGCAAATTTATTATTGCTGCTGGCAAACAGTAACAGAACCTTTTCTCCCACCTCAAGTTCCCTATCTTTTTGCTGTTTTTTAATTGTATAGTAAGCAGCCCTGCTTCCTCCTGGCCTGTCTCAAGTTATCATTTGCCAGTTTTCCAACTTGTTTTCAATCGAGATGTCAACTCGTTGACGTATTGGTATGAAAGAAGTCACGTTTCTTCTTCTGCTTTTTCATCAGTCCATGTCCGCAACAATGCTTCCAGTGGACCTTTGATTGGTCGTCCAAACAACAACGTAGGTGGAGACAATCCAGTGGGGTTATGTGGGACTTCCCTATAGGCAAAACGCGCTGAGGGTAAGTATGTGTCCCAAGTTTCAGGTTTCTCACTAGCCAACTTTCTAAGGATTGAAATGAGCGTGCCATTGAACCGCTCTACTTGACCATTCCCTTGGGCGTGGTACGGGCTACAGTGATAATGTCTAGCTTGAAATAACCTGAATACTTCTTGTGTTAGCTTTCCCCTAAACTGAGAACCATTGTCAGTCAATATTTGATGTGGGAAACCTAATCGGGTGAATATTGTTAACAGTGCCTCTGCCACATGTTTCGAATCTATCGATGACATTGCTACTCCCTCTCCCCACCTAGAGCAACTATCGACCAAGGTTTAAGATATATGCATTTCTCTTCTTGGTCCTACTGAGGGGTCCAACAATATCCACGGCAACACGTTCGAAGGGCGTTCCCATGATGGGCATTTCTCCCAGTGTTGCTGGTGCAGTCCTATGTTTAGGAGCTACTCTTTGGCATTCTGGACAGGATCTCATATACCTCTTTATGTCCTCTGTGATCCCTGGCCAAAAGTAGTGACAGGCTATCCGTTGTCCAGTGGCCCCTATTCCCATATGTCCACTGAAGGGTATAGCATGTCCTAGCTTCATAACCTGCTCCCTGTATGATTTTGGCACTACAAGCTGTCCATGTCCTTTTGGTCCTGTTCCAGCTTTTCTATATAGTAGGCCTTTTTTCATATATAAGTCTCCTTTCTCTGGAGGGTTATGGCTTTTAGGTAATTTGCCAAAGCAAGGCTTCAATGTACTGTCAGCAGTTTGAGCCTTTCTCATCTCTTCTGGATGAGTATTGATGATAGTGTCCTCCTCTTTCTTAGAGCTTGCCCTGGTCTGGACTGTTGCCATCACTATGGGTCTTATAGGTTCTCCTAGAAAGACATATCTACATCCCAGTATTAATGGGTAGATAGGGTTGTCCATCACTGCTGCTTTGATCTCTCCTTCCACATAGCGAGATCTTATGTGATTCGGGCTATGGGCAGTGTCATGGTTCCTGCTCCCTTGACTGGTCCTCTGATTTCCACTGTTTCTGTGGTTATCGGTTCCGGACTCACCAGAGAAGAGCACACTACTGAGTCAAAGTCCAAGCCTGTATCATATAAGCACAGTACTTGGGTGCCATTCAAGGTCACTTCCTCACAGACAGGGGGGATGATGGAGGTCATTCTGACTATCTGCCAGGTCCTTCCTTCCCTTGTTCTCTGTTGTAAGGCATGCAGCGTGATGAGGAGGGGTTTTTCCGTCTGCATTCCGCAGTATTGTGGTTACTCATTTGGCAAGATTTACACCACTTTCCTTCCTTCCTTGGAGGTTTCTTTTCTGATCCTAGAGGGTTTTTGTCTTTATAATCAGTTCTGTGTTTGTTCTTGTTGGAATTGTCCCTGTGTTCATTGTTGGTAAAGTTTTGTGAAGGTTTGAAGTTCTCACCCTGCTTCTTCTTATTTCCTGATACTTCTGACTGAGCTGCTTGATATCTTTCAGCCATGGTTAAAATATCTTCCAATCTCTCAGCTCCTTGTTCCATAAGAAATTTTCTCATTTCTTGAGGCATGGATTCTCTCAGTTGCTCCATCATGACCATTTCTTTTATATCTTGACACTTTCCCAAGCTAATGCATTTTTTCAAGATAAGTTTCCAATCTGGCAGAAAACTGGTGATAGTTTTCTCCTGGAAGTAGCTTAGCAGTTCGGAATCTCTTTCTATAAGATTCAGAATTCTTTTCGTACCTGACCAGTAAAGCTTGTTTTAAGATTTCATAATCTTCCTGGTCTTCTTTTGAGAGTTTTAAATAAACATCGTATGAAACTCCCCTCAACCCCTGAGATAGCTTAAGGCTCCATTTTTCCTTTTCCAATCCATAGGTAGAGGCCAGTCTCTCATATCTATCCAGGTACGACTCAATGGCGTCCCTCTTTTTTCAATAAATGGATCCAGGTGGCGAAACTCATGGCTCCATTTGACCGCGCTATGGTTGGAGCTACTCTTTCTCAGAGTGAGGTGAGCTAGCACCATGATTGCTAGCTGCACCCTGGAGTTTCAAGTTCCTTTAAACTTAACTCATGCGCTCTTTGTAACCTTCTTTCTTCAGCTTCCAAAATCAATAGAGTCTCTTTTCTTCTCTTTCCAGTCTTTTGGCTTCTCTCTCTGCTATCTAATTTCTTAGCTTCAGTCTCAACTTCCATCGTCTTTTAGTCTCTCTTTCTCTTTCTGCCTCTAATTTCTTAGCTTCAGCCTCAACTTCCATTCTTTTGGTCTCTCTTTCTGCCTCTAATTTCTTAGCTTCAGCCTCAACTTCCATTCTTTTTTCTCTCTATCTAAATATATTTTATCCACTTCAGTTTGTGATATCAATCGAATTAGAGCATCTCCTGTCATACCCAAGTCTTTTCCTTCCTGCATAATCGCAGCTCTAAACTTCACCAATTCAGCCATGATGCTTACTTACCAGAGGGTATATAATTTTATCTTCACTAACAAACTAACTTAATTAAAATCAATTAATTACTTTGAACAAGACAAATCCTTAAAACCTTGTGAGCGTTTCCTATTTACTTCGTACTCAATGGTACTACTATTACAAACAAGTTTCTAAGTTTTTAGAATTTTTTTCCAAAAAAAAAAAAAATTTATTTTTTTACAAAACTATTTGTGGCTCAAGAAGAGAAGAATACATAGATAGTGGCCCAGGATACAAAATAATATCCCGCGAAAGAGCCCCCAATGTAGCGAAAGGTTTTCCTAGTATGATAGTAGTGGTAGAGCAGACAGTAGAATCTCTCTCCAGAAAGTATGAAGTTCCAGTGCCCGAGAAGTACACTGGTAATCACAAGTGAGTTACAGCTGTGAATACTCTGAGCTGGACAATAGATTTAGGCTTTCAGAAGTAATAAGATGCTACTTCGCTATCGTATAACCCTATGTGATAATTATAATTAAATTAGAAAAAGTAACTCAAAATTTAACAGTTAAAAATTTAACAAGTCAAATGAGTACAATTATCCAATTTATTATGTACATCTATATATTCTTGTAATGATAAATGGGTGTTGGAAGATGGTAAAATGTATGATTATTTACAGTTACAAATTAAAATAACTAATAGAAAAAGTCTTGGATTTATCTTCCACTGAATGTATAAAACAAGTTTGTCACATTATCTCTTGCCATCTAGTTTTCATCATTAGAAAGTCGTTTTAGAACTGCTCACAGTATTTTTTGGATGGAAATATATAAACTCAACTTTATCCACGTCTGCTCGAGGTTCCTCCGACACACTGGAGTACGGAAGACTTTCCTTCAGCCCGCCCTATAACTACGGGGGACTAAGGTGTTGAAGTTTGGTTGACCTCTAGGCTTCAGTGAGCTGGATCAACTTCTTCAAGTCTTTAGTTTCTCGATCAGGAATGATCATAAACATTGATCATAAAAAAACTTTATCCACGTCTGCTCGAGGTTCCTCCGACACACTGGAGTACGGAAGACTTTCCGTCAGCCCGCCCTATAACTACGGGGGACTAAGGTGTTGAAGTTTGGTTGACCTCTAGGCTTCAGTGAGCTGGATCAACTTCTTCAAGTCTTTAGTTTCTCGATCAGGAATGATCATAAACATTGATCATAAAAACCCTCTTAGGATTAATAAGCTCACGGTGAGACTGTATTGGCTTAACTTAATCTGCCCTGCATGCAGCGTGAAAATAGAACTTTTCTTGCAGAGGCTGTCCTCCAGTTTCTCACTCTGGCTTCTGGATTTGGTGTGTGATTTACAATGCGCCGCTCTGTCCTTATATTTCAGTCTCTCGCGCGTACGAGAAAGCAGCTCCCAAATTCCCCAAAAGATTTTAGTTTCATCTCCTGTTTTGAAGCTATTTGAAACAATCTGTGCTTTTCCTGTACTCGTTTTTCTCTTCTGTCACTCACACACTTATCTCCTTCCTTCCTTCCTATATATCATTTCCTTTTCCCCATATGGGGCTTTCATTACATATAAGTTTTATACAATTCCGTTGAGGCTTGTTAGTGTAATAAATTTTTAAAGATTATTAGCTAACTTTTAGCCGATGTGATGAAGGTGAAAAATATTAATTATCTTTAAAACTCTTTATATTTGAATAATATCCTTTTGGATATAATTCCTAGCCTATCTCCTTTGTTGAGTTATATTTATTTAATATTATTCCAACCATGCGTTCTCCTGTAGTGAATAATTTAATGTCCAGTAAATGCAAACTTTTAAAGTCGGCCATACATTCCTATATAGCTATTTCCTCATTCTTCAGTAATACTGTATGGCTTTTAACCGTAAGTCACATTTCCGCTGTCTACCAACTTCAAAGAAAGACCGCAGCGCTGACCTTGCGCTGGTGTGTGTGGGTGTCGCGTGGGCGTGTCGCGCTACAACCAAGCAAGTGTTTACCAAATCTCGCTACAGACAGGGGTTGCAATTATTGGTTGCTTGCAACCCTCTCAGCAGCAGACTTAACAATTCAAGCAACCCAAAGCCTTATGCAGATCAACATTTAATTCTACCGAACAGAACCGAACACCAAACAAACAATCCAACAAACACCCAGTCAGTGTTCATAGACTGTGTGCTCAAGGCATTTACAGCTTGGCTCTTGTGTGTCTTCTTAGTCTGTTCTCACTGGGCGGCTCTCTCAAACATAGACCGGTTTCGCCGCTTGCTACCCCTTTTTATAAGCCCTGGCCTAACCACTCAATTTACTGCGCGCTACGCGGATTAATCTGCGCCACACAGATAACACACGCGATTATTGCTCCAGAATGCATGAAAACACAGATTTACACAACTAGAGCAAAAACACAACTAATTCGTAGGCTTATTATGACCTTGTCATAAATCTGCTTGAAGATAACGTGATCAAAAAGGCACTAAACCACACAGACAATATGACTGCCCAGATGGGGCCAGCGCCTAGAACGACAGACCTCAAGATGGCGCTGTCACATATATATATATATATATATATATATATATATATATATATATATATATATATATATATATATATATATATATATATATATATAGATATATATTCAACCACTCACCTCTACACACACACGCACAGATAAGTGACGACAATTAGACGCACAAACGTGAAAAACCTATCTTAATGGATGTAGGGATATGTTGGGACGAGCTGACCAACACATGTAAATAAAGTTTATGTACATTTTATTTATCATAAAGAAAAACTTCACAACAGCAATATTTTGAATATCAATCAAATACAAATAACCATAAGTTAATGAATTAATTAAAGAGTTAGACTCATAGGTGTAATCCTCCCTCCCTCTGTTGAGACAAGATCCTGTTAGGAGAAAGTTATTAACCCCCAAAGAGAGTCAAAGATTTATACGCTATGGTCTAGTATTTCCATCTACCGTACAGAACAGAGTTTTTACGTTAATCTATTCTGAAAGGGACAGCATTTAGCAAAACTTGCATTTATAAAATACACAAAGTGAGTACATGGATTCTACAAGATATATATATGAGAATTATTCATTCATCCTTCCGCTCTTCTCAGACAACCGTGGCCACGAGCATTCTTTCTTACCTAATACTTGTGTTGTATCTTCTGGAACAATCTTTAGGACACACACACACAGCAAATCAAGTGTTATTTTTGGCAAAGAGAACCCCAGCTCCTCAAAGACAGATTTAAGTCGCTCACAGTGTAAATAGCTTGAGGTTTCCATTACATATGAATGACAGGTTGGTAACTTCTCTCAGTATAAAATTCTTTGTCACACCACAAATGGTCAAACGTCGGGAGAGGTTAACGTTTGTTAGGTCGCCGCAACGGGCAGACTGTAAATGAAATTGGAAAAGAAATATGAATCTATATACCCAGTTACAAAGTCACTCTTAATGTTCTTTGGGTTGGTATTCTGTCTCTTTCTGGGTGTAAACTCAACCTCAGACAGGTTTACCTTGAAGAAACCCAGATAGTAATTAAATTGTTCTTTTGTATGGTTACTCTCAGATTTATATGGAAGCCGCTGGTAAGGTTTATGGTTTGACCCAATACTTCACACAAAATTCTAAGACTTGTCCAACGAAAAACTAAGAAACTTCACTAATACAAGGGATTCTAGAAATCGAAGCTAGATGTCTTTATAATCTGTGGAGTACTGAATAATGGATTTTAAAAGCTGGAGAATATATATTAAATTTCCAGAACTTCGCTCGTACTTGCTAGATATGACACCTTCACCCAGATCTCGGTCTTTTCCTCGTTTGATCTGCTAATCTGAGGAATTTTTCACGCTTTTGCCGCTTGCAGACTCTGCAATCGAGCGAAATCGAGCGAAGCCCGTCCTTTGATCTTGCGATTCTCACCGTGTTTAATTACCTTTCAACGAACGGATTCAGAGATGGGTAATAGAAACTGTCTCCTTCTACGCGTTCCGTTTCTCTCTGTTTGATCCTATTACGACGATTTTCAATCGCTGGCGCTTAATTACAGATAACCGGCTCGACGTTAGCTAATAGGTCTGCTGGTAAACATTCAACAAAGGAAATCGAGAACAGAAATAAATTAGGCGTGTTAAATTAGAAAAAGAAAGACAGATCTCTGAGTGTAGGGGGGTTTTGTGTTAACAAAACGTGCGTAGATGAAAGCTATATAAAAGAAAAGTGTAGATAACGAAATAGATATATGAAAGCTATTATCATAATATGTCACAACTGACAAGACCAAAGCACATAAATTTCCACTGAAATAATCCAAGTGATGTCGTAAAAGCTGTCACTAGCTTGGCTTCATCTGTTAAAGGGATTTGCCAGTAACCCTTAGAGAGATCTAATTTACTAAAATACGTTGCCTGTGATAACTGAGACAAAAGGTCTTTAAAAACAAGAATCAGTTCTGCATCTGTTATTGTTATGCTATTTAATTTTCTAAAGTTGAAACAAATTCGTAAAGAACTATCTGATTTCTTCACCAAAACCATGGGAAAAGCATATGGTGAGGAAGGGGGTGATATTATGCCCTTGTCAAGTATTTGTCTAATTTCTATTTCTACATGATCTTTATAATGTAGTGGAATTGAATAAGGTCTTAATTTAGTTGGTTTGTGGTTGGTAATGATAATGTCTTGTGTAATCAGGTCAGTGCGCCCAGGCCCTTCAGTTAAGACATATTCAAAAGAACTAAGAATGTTTTTAACTTGTTCTTGTTGAGAGTGATAAAGAGATTCAGAAATGGAAAGATTCTTCCGTGATTCAACAGATTTCAGAGGAGGTAAGAAAACCTCATAGGAATGGAAGAAATAGTGTCTTCTGAATGAACCACAGCAAAAGATGAAGAAACAGTTTCATCAGTTATCTTTTGTCATACTGAAAAGGCTCGTACCTGCCGTTGTAGGCATGTCAATATGTCGGAAGGCGGCCCTATTCTTATCGCTAACTTATAAAATCTTCACCGCACACATAAAGTCTTGGGAGACACCGTTTGGACGATATTTCGTTAGGTGACTGCTGATTGACTGAGAGCGGAAAAACACGGAACGCTCTCGGGAACCACGAGACTGGAAGCCATTTAAAAATCGCGGATTTTTGCTGGCTTGTCCTTTTCGACCAGTCATTTAGATCCAGAGCGGTGAGAATTTCACCTTGTCCTAGGGTAGTCAAAGTACCGTTTATGGAAAAGGGAATTCGTCAGTGTGATGTTGGTTTGAATTTAGATTTTGTCTTTGGTAATACTTTAGCTGTGCTATTAGTATCGTGGTACGACAGGGTTTCCGATAACACATTTAAAACGATCATTTCACATAATTGTTATACTGACAATTAAAGCACTACCATCATGACAGATAAATTAAGCACACTTTGAACCACGTGGCTGTTCATGACACTGCATAACAACATCCAAGTTTGAGTGTATAACTATTTAGGAATCTGTAAGTCTGGTATGATCGAAAGGGTTGTTTTATTTGGAATTCGAATAGGATAGTTCGAAAGAAATTGTGTAACTCTGTAATTTTAGTATGCTAGATTGAAAGGGCGATCGATTGAAAGGATTCTTTTAAGCTAAGTCTAGTTTGCTAGATCGGAAGGGTGATTGATCGAAAGGACTCTTTTATGCTAAGTCTAGTAATAATAGCCCCTTCAGTCATAACTGACTATGGGAATCCGCCCCTGAGGTGACAGCCCTCAGCTGTTTATTTTCCTGGTGTTTTTCGACGTTTTCTTCTCTTTGCTGCTTGTTGTGTGAGCCACTTAGTGCGATCGGCAGCTTCATCCTCCAATGTTGTTGGATCCATGTCCAGTACCCTCAAATCTCTCTTGCGCACATCTTTGAACTTCAGCTGTCGTCGCCCAACTGTTCTCTTGCCATCTGCTAATTGTCCGTAGAAGATGTCCTTTGGGATGCGACCATCTTCCATGCGGCGGACATGGCCAAGCCTAGTCTAGTACGATAGATCGAAATGAATGTATTTTAAACGTAATTCTAGAATGATAGACTGAAAGGAAGGAAGTGCTTATTTATATGAACATAGTATTTATGAGGGCGATTTTTGTATTCAGGTTTAACAGATTCTGATACACAGCTTCTTCATTGTTAGAACCGCCGTGTACCATCGGACAGAAAAAGACTGTACAGTCTGAATACGTCCGGCTATTTGTGTGACCTTGCCACCTCCAGATCCTAAACCCACGTGGCAGGAAGTGTTGTCTAACCTTCATACTGTGTATACACAAGTATTCTTATTTCTCAAAAATTATATACCGCTCGACCTATGTCCCAGTCTTGACATATGGATGCGAGTCATGGGCAATGACTACAACCCACAAAAGTCAGATCCAAACCTCAGAAATGAGGTATCTGAGGAAAGTGGTTGAAGTAACAAGAAGAGACATGGTCCGCAACTAGACGATACATCAAGGCCTAAAATCCCACCCCCTGAAGACCCAATTAGAACAGTCCCAACTAAGACTTTGTATACACAAGTATTCTTATTTCTCAAAAATTATATACCGCTCGACCTATGTCCCAGTCTTGACATATGGATGCGAGTCATGGGCAATGACTACAACCCACAAAAGTCAGATCCAAACCTCAGAAATGAGGTATCTGAGGAAGGTGGTTGAAGTAACAAGAAGAGACATGGTCCGCAACCAGACGATACATCTTACTTACTTACTTAGTCGTTCCCCTTCTACCGTGAGGTGTAGAGGTTTGGAAGAGAGAGCGCAAGACTATTCTATCGGCTGTCTTCCTCCTGGCCTGGTTCCATTCTAGTCCTCGGTCCTTCAAAAATTGTCTAATGTTGTCCTCCCAGAGGACTCTGGGTCGTCCTCGGGGTCTGGATCCTTGGCTCTTTGTTTCCCATGCTTGTCGTGGTAGCCGATCTTCTCCCATTCTACAGACATGGCCACACCATCTCAATTGGGACTGTTCTACTTGGATCTGCAGGGGTTGGGTTTTTAGGCATTGACGTATCGTCTGATTGCGGACCATGTCTCTTCTTGTTACTTCAACCACCTTCCTTCTTTCTGAGGTTTGGATCTGGCTTTTGTGGGTTGTAGTCATTGCCAATGACTCGCATCCATACATCAAGACTGGGGCATAGGTGGAGCTGTGTACAGCCATCTTCGTCATCTTCTCTTTTGCTGAGAAATACTCGTTTTATTGCTTGAAAAAGTCTCCTAGCTGCTGCTCTTCGGGTAACCAACTCTTCTTTGATGCCTCCCTTACGGTATATGACATCTCCAATGTATTTAAAGTGGTCGACCTGCTCCAGGACCTGTTCTCCCAGCTTAATCTGATTTTTTTTTTTTTTTTTTTTTTTTTTTTCGTACGCCCGCTAATACTCGAGGCAAAATCTCAGGTTATTATTTTTATGTCTAACCTGACATTGATTTTACGTGAGTATCCCTTTATTTCTTGTACAGAGACAGGTGTCCCTCGCCATTCAGGCAAATACTCGCCGATTTCGGAGGTACCCATTGCAGCTGGGTCGGCTCAGGAGCCGCCAGTCCCTGGTCGACGACACTCCTTCAAATGTACTCGCCAGGTCTCGAGTTAATCCAGTCCAAATCCCGGTCGACGAAAAATTCTCAAATGCCGTCGCCCGGGTTTGATCCTGTATCACCCGGTCGCCAGAGCGGTGTTGTAACCACTACGCTAGCGCGGCTCCCGCTTAATCTGATGTCTTCTTTCCTCTCGTGATATCACCATGGTTTTTGTTTTCGAGCTGCTTATGATCATCCCTCTCTTCTCCAGCTCTTCTTTCCAACCTTGCAGGTTGGATTGAAGATGTGCCTCTGATTTAGCAATGAGGGCAACATCATCAGCAAATGCCAGCTCTGAAATACAAACCTGTCTCATCTTCCAGTACCCTACTGAATACTTTCCTGTCTTCGCCTTACATGCCTTGATGACATAGTCAATGAGGAGTATGAAAAGATAAGGTGACAGAATATCACCTTGTCTTACACCAGCGGTGGTCCAGAATTCTTCTGACTTATGGTTTGCCGTCCTCACATAATTTCTGCAAGACTTGTAGAAGCTCTGTATAGCATGAATCAGAGGTGCTGGAATGTTCTTCCTTGCCAAACAGTCCCAAAGTTTGCTCCAGGGGACCCTGTCAAACGCCTTTTCCAGATCTAAGAAGCAAAGATGAACCTCATTCTTATACTCATGAGCCTTTTCACTCAGCTGTCTGAGTGTGAAGATTAGGTCTTGAGTACTTCGATTGTAAGGCCAACAAGAGTAAAGGCTTCCAACTAACCAAAGATAAGTATAGCGATTACGAATCTCCATAAACATTAAAACATTTATTTCCCGAGCAGTATGTACATCATGGCATGGCAATATGCAGGATATATTATTCAAATACACTGTCGTACTCTCGTACTTCTGGTACACATATGAAGTTCAGTCATAAAGTAATAATTCTTTCACAATGAGTCCTACGTGAGAACACTTTTCACACACATATAAACAATGCTCCAGTTACAATGCGACGTCATATGTGAAGTACGCATAGCGACAATCTATTATAGTGCCGTACTTACTGGCACCAATATCATCATCAATCTTTCTCCCTTGCTACATGCAAAAGCCCACGTCACAAAAGTCCACGAATCCGATGTATAACGGTGAATTCCATTCCAGACTTTATTCAACTATTATTCTCAATGTGACTATCTGGTCTGTACAGGATCTATTTTGTCGAAAACCTACTCGTTTATCTCTCAGTTTCTTGTCTATGGACTCTTTAAATCTCTCGAGAATAATCCTGTTTAATACTTTTTCCTGGCATTGATGGTAACATTATTCCCCTATAATTTGTGCACTCTTGTAAATTTCCATTCTTAGGCAACTTGACCAGATAACCTTCCTTCCATTCTGCTGGTATTTCCCCTCTCTCCCAGACTTTGCCAAGCAGTTTGTATAATATCTCTGTAGAGGTATCAATATCTGTTTTTGTGGCCTCTGCTGGAATGCTATCTGGACCAGCTGCTTTTCTATCTTTCTTTATTTCTTCTCTACTTGGTTGTTCACAGGTTTAAATCAGCCAAAAAGAAAGCAAATATAAACATCATCCAATGTTATGCACCAACAAATGATAAAGAAGAATCTGAGAAAAAAGACTTTTACACCAGACTACAAAATGTCTTTAACAAAAAGAAAAGAAAGGTTATCACAATTGTGATGGGGGACCTAAACGCGAAAATATGAACAGACAACACCGGCTTTAAAGAAATCATGGGAAAGCATGGATTAGGTATGATGAGATAGAATTGGGAACTATTAGCTAACCTCTGTGCTTCAAATCAACTAACTATAGGTGGAAGCATATTTCCACATAAAAGAATACATAAAGCAACATGGATATCACTGTTACCGTCATTTTTGTCGGTTCCAGAAGATGTAAATCTATTTTATATTTTTGATAATCGAAGGTACAGAACTGTATGTTAACTCCCTGACACAGGTTGATTAGGGGTTACCTTCCCTGTGTTTATTCTTTCTTAAGACGGGATAGTTAACTGTTCTCAAATCTGTTCTGTCTACGCATGCGCTAGCTGTTAGCGCGAACCGAGCAGACTTCCGTCTGTGAGAGTTATGAGCTGGTTTTCTGCCGGACGAAGATGTCCGTTGTTCTTCTTCTGCATTATCTGGGGAAAAGATAGTCTTGTCATATTAGTGATTTCCTCAGAGTTCTTCTCTTCGTCTGGAATGACGACAGGTGTTATTTGTGTAGTGTTTGGAATTCTGTCCAAGGTAAAATTACTTTATTATTACGCAAAGTTTGCAGAACATTTAGTATGAACCTGTGAGTAGCGCTCACAGTTCTTGTGATCCAGAGTCTATTATGTGTGCTTGACGTAGCCAGTTAAGTCTATTCGTTGAAAAACCTTATAGAAGCACAGTAACCATTTATTGTTATGAAACCCGCAGGATGGCGGTACGTTTCAACATGAAAGATAATACATGCCCATGGAAAAATGCACAGTTGTTTATCAACCATTATAAGGCCCGTCATTACGGCCTATAACTTTGAGCAGAAGAAGAAGTACCTGAAAGATGAAGCCAGATAAAGTCTTGACTGTATTATCAAGTTCACAGACTTCCATATTAAGCAACTATATGTGTTTAAGGACTACCTGACGCGTTCAGTCAGATGGGCCCTGAATTACAGTAGGAAAAGAATGGATTGTCAAGCCAGCGTTATTAGCATCATACCTATGAGCTATACGGAACTAATGATGTTCGATGTTATTAATTATTACCACCTATGAACAGTTTAAAGGACAGACCATTGTCGATAACGTCCTCATAGATGAGTGGTTCAAGCTTTATTTACCAGATGTTTTGCCAGTCATATCCAATATACATGATGTGTCTTGATTCTCGTCCATTTGACTGTACCTGTTGATGTCGCTGTGTCACGTAATTAAATGGTTGAAAGTTCCAGCAGTTTTCTACAATTACTGACTACTGCATGTGAGTGAGTGGGTGCCTTGTTTACATTTCAAAGATCCTATACGCATTCGTGTCTCTACACATCCACCTCACTTGTCAACCATACAATCTTCGAGTACCTTACATACAAGAAATGTCTGATGTTCGAATGTCAACATGACACCCTTTCAGCGCCTCGACGCCTGGTGAGCTATTCATGCATAACAAAGCTGCTTGGCCCAGGTCGGACGGACTACAGCAGTACACAGCAAGGAGATTGTTACGTTCCTACATATCATACGTAAATCCCACCTTAACATTTGTAGTGGTCACATAAAAAAAGGACATTACATTTGTGGTGGCCGTAAAATAACTGACTAACAATCACCTGACCACAGAACTGAGAATCAGATTGATCACATACGTATAAGTAAGAAGTTTAGGTCATCATTACATCATAAGTAAGAAGTTTAGGTCATCATTGCATGATGTAAAAGTATGTAGAGGAGCAGATGTGGTATCAGACCACCATCTTCTGTTGGCTAAAACAAAATTAAAACTCAAGAAACGTACAACAATATATAGCTATAGACAACAGTATAATGTGGGATATCTAAGAAATCAGGAAATAAGAGAAAATTTTTCAATCACAGTATCTAACAAATACCAAGTATTCCAACAGCTGGAAGATGAAACAGATACGGAAGACCACTGGCAACAAGTAAAAAATATATGGAACGAGACACGTGAAGCAGTACTGAACAAAAGAGAACATCAGCACAAAGTATGGCTAACACAGGAAACTATACGGGACAAAAATACTTGAGCATAGCAGTTCATATAATTGCAGGGGAGACAACAAACAAAATGAGAACCAGAAGTTGTGTACAGACAAGACCACGCTGATCGGCGGTGCACATGGTCAAGAGAATATATTTTATTTAACCCTAATTGTGATCGTTTGTTTATGTTAATAACATTTTGATAGTTAATGCATATGAAAAACAAATGTCAGCATCACATAAGTTTCCACCGTCTCTCCTTGTTTTTTTTTTTAATTTGCTTTCTAAATCGGGTAACAATATCTGTAGGAGGTACTTGTTATAATTTATAACAAGGGCAACAACCATTAGAAACTGTATTGGCGCTATAATTTCTTGTAAAGACTTTTATTAAATTTTACGTGAGCGTTGTTTGGGTGATTCAAATCTTTGAGCCCTTGGTCCACTGAGTTTCAGACGACTTGAGGAGCTGAAATTCTGTACAATAACTTCCATCGTGTTACATTTTAAACAATCAATAGTTGAAGAAACATCGAGTGACCTGTCATATTTTTTTATTTATTTTTTATCTTAACCAACGGCACTTGGGCTTTCAGCCCTTCGATAGGGAGCCTGTGGGTCCAACCCGGTCAGGAGCTTAGCTCCTTCCCATCCACAGAGGGTTTATCTCTGGGGCCGTTCAGGTTATTCAGTCAAAATCCCGGTCAATGACGCTCTTTCAAATGCCCACACCCGGGCTTGAACCTTGAACACCTGATCGCCAGCGCAATGTGGTAACCATTACACCAGCGCGGCTCCCGACCTGTCACATAAAAATTATAATTAATATTTTTACAAGACTACAGCTGTGGAATGATAACAGAATTTGGTGACGTTATACACTCAATTTTGAACATGATAACATAATTTGGTGACGTTGTACACAATAATTGTGAACATTGTTAAAACTTTCTTATAGCTACCATCAATGACAAACTCTCTCTGTACACAGAAATTGACATCCGCATTAACAAAGCTGCATCCATCTTTTCCCGTCTCACAACGCGTGTTTGGGGAAACTCCAAACTCACAACGAAAACCAAAGCTACGGTATATACAGCCTGTGTCACCAGCACACTTCTATATGGCAGCGGGACATGGACAATATGTGCTAAGCAAGGAAGAAGGCTCAATACCTTCCATCTACGGCGTCTGCATCACATCCTTGGTAATTCGTGAAAGAACAAAGTGACATATGTAGAGGTGCTGACTACGCGGGCTTGGCCATGTCCGCCGCATGGAACATGGTCGCATGCTCAAAGATAATTTCTACGGACAATTGGCAGATGGCAAAATAACAGCCGGGCGACCGCAGCTGAGGTTTAAAGACGTGTGCAAGAGAGACATGAAAGGGAGGATCCCGTTACACGCCCATTGAGGCATATTGGGAATATGGTGTTAGGCCCATATTTTCTTGATCGTCGGCACACTAGGGGTGATGTGGTCAGCATCACGCCGGCCGCCTTAACCTTCCCAGAGTTGCTCTGGTACCCATTTGGGCTGGGTCGACCCAGGAGCCGTTAGTGGCCTAAAAAAAGACATGAAGGCACTGAATATAAATCCAGAAACCTCGGAGGATAAAGCACGCCGAAAAGAACACCATAAATAAGCATCTGAGAGCTATTACCTCAGGTGCACATTCCCATAGAAAGTCAGTTATGACTGAAGTGGGTTACTATAGCTTTGTTACAAGTTGTAGCGTCGGAAGCAACAATCCAATTACATAATGTTTTATTAGATTATTCTCTTCTTCTTCCGTCCTTAGCCACCGACCGTCAAAGCAGTCAGTGGCCATTACGCCTAGTGGCGTCTTAGGGCAACAGCAGATAGGTTTTCTTTGCCATTGTTTCCCATCACGCCTATTGGCGTCTTTAGGGCAACGGCAAATCAATCCATTTGCTGTTGTTTCCGTAATCGAAGTGACTGGCAAACGGGTGATCAGCCCGTTGGTTTATTAGATTATGTAACAATAATAATACATTAATAGATCCCTAAAACGTATTTTCTTTTGCTTATGCCAGCCCAAACTACGAGTTGTCTAGCGCAAACATTATATAAACTTAAAATTAATTTTTCCGTGAATTTTATTTTCACCACAAAATATTGCAAGGTATTTCATTTGCACATGATTTTTACTTTTCACTCTGTGTTCTAGTACATTCATCAACATTGTTCTTTGCGCTGCTTACCGCAGTAAGACGTGGTGTATGTATATGAATAAAAAAATCGAAAAACAGTATTGTTAGCTAAAACTGCAAGAATTAGTAGAACAAGTAGACATAACGCAGCTGAATAATATGAATGTGTTACTTACAATCCCGTTTGAGATGAGAGCGGGCGGGCGTCAGGGGTGGCTCTTGTCACCATTTCTCTTTTTATTAGCTTTATACTCGGTTACAGAACATCGACATCAGCTAAAAGAACTGGAATTCGGTGGACTTGTACTAAACAGATTGACGATCTAGACTTTGCCGATGTCTTGCTGTTTAATCCCATAAACATAACCAGATGCAGGACAGAATGAAAATACTTGATGAGAGTTATCTCAGGTGGATCGGAAAATACAAAGGGAAAAGACAAAGATAAAGAGAATAAATGAAGGAAACGACAACAGGATCGCTACTAAAGAAACATCATTTCAATATTTAGAATCATGCGTATATCTTGAAGCTGAACAGGCAGACAGCAATATTGAAATAAGGACACAACGGCAATAGAGAGTTTCATTGAATTAAAAAATACATGTAAATAAAAGAAATTGGGTACAAAACAAAAGTAAGATGCTCTGAAACTTGGACAGCGACAAAAACAGCTAGGACGCTGCATACTTTCTTATATTGGGTGCTTGTATAGAACTGATGGATATATTGTAAATGAAACGACAAGTCCGCCAATGGGGAACTGGTGAAAGAACCAGACAAATAGAATACCAGTGGAACAAGAAAAAATAAGAAAATGCTGGCGATGGATTGGACTCTTACTGATGAAACCTGTTAATATTATTACCTGGCAGTCCTTGTACTGATGAAACCTGTTAATATCATTACCAGGCAGTCATTGTTCTGGAATCCTCGGATTGAGAGAAGTAGCGGCCGACCGAAGAACAAATAGAGAATAGAACTGGAGACAAAAATGAAAATGGTGAGGACGACGTGGATAGACCTTGACCTGATGGCATGCAACATGAGAACTTGGATAGACCTTGACCTGATGGCTTGCAACAGGAGAACTTGGATAGAGCTTGACCTGATGGCATGCAACAGGAGAATTTTGATAGACCTTGACCTGATGGCATGCAACGGGAGAACTTGGCATGTGTTTGATGAAAGCCTCTGCTTCTGACTGATTGACTGATCCAGTGCCAAAGTCTTTTCCTTACCTTTCGTTTACTGTTATAACGTGTGAGATTAAATTGATCTTGCCATGTGTATCCAACTTGAACATGTCAGATATCTAAAGAACCAAAAATACGATGTAACAGAAAACTAATTAGATTTCAACTAGGAACAGGCTATTTCATAGTGGAGGAACCCTGCTGTGCAACATGTCTGGAGAAAAACACCATAGCACATTACGTGTTAACATGCAAAAAATTCGAACAGCACATCATCATCATCAGTTGCCATCTCCACAACGAAGGTTGGCTGTAATGGATCTCCAACGTCTTCTGTCTCTTGTCTTGGTGGTGCACTCTGATAGACTCTTTCCTGTCCATCTCTTGATGTTGTCTTCCCACTAATAGCGCTGTCTTCCCCTTGCACGTTTGCCTTCAACTCTCCCTTCTGTTATGGTCTTCTGCAAGGTGTTATGCCTTTTTATGTGGCCAAAGTATTTTAGCTGCCGAACTTTGACCTCCCTCATTAGTTCTCTTTTCATACTTAGATTTTCTAGGACCTCCTCATTTGTTTTCATCTCTTTCCATGAGATACGCCCCATTCTTCTATATATCCACATTTCAAGAGCCTCAATTCTTTCTTCCAAATGTTTATTCATCGTCCATGTTTCTGCACCATACAGAAATGCAGAATATATATAACACTTTATGATTCTCAGTTTTAATTTGTGAGATAACTGTTTGGATGTCAGTATATGTTTCATGTTGTTGAATGTAGCTTTGGCCATTCCTATTCTCTTCTTGACGAACAGCACAGAAAACCACTAATGGAATACTTGAGAACCCAAAACTCGACATCACTGTCACTGGAAAATGTACTGAAAGTTGACCTACCCAGGGAGCTACACAGCATAATAAAATTGTGTATTACCAAAACAAGAATCAACATATAACAACTAGAACAAATTAGAATGACAAGGACAAACAAAATAAAAAAACAAACCAAAAAGTCCACTAAATGTCAGTAGAAGGATTAAATTTAAAAAAAAATAACAAACAAACAAATAAAAAACCACCAACCCAAAACCAACACAAGCCCAGCAGATAAAAAGATGTCAATGGCGAGAGAGACCAATATGGAATCATGGAAGAAGATACATTACAAACACCACAGACATTAAACATTGCCACAACAAACGGCAGATAAATTACAGCCTGGAAGAGCCAACATTCACGACAAACAACAAAGTAATACACTATATGGAATGAAGAACACTATATACCCAAATTACAACCTACATGAGGTTGAACTGAGTATCCCTTGCACACAAAAAACACCAGTTTTTAGGTGCGGGGTTCAAATACCAAACCAAACTTTGCTCCAATGAGAAAATGCCACATGCTTGAGCTTTAAACTCCTTAAATAAAAATGAGCCTAATGTATTAGCTGCAACGGAAGTAATGTCTCATAAACATGGCATCTAGGTAATATTGATTGTATCAATAGAATCAGGAACGCGTCAGTATATATGTGTAGCAAGGACGCCCGCAAGACCCAGATGAATTAATGTGAAAGTGGTGATAAGGTTGTTCAAAATAATGATCGATTGCCACAACAGGTTGCGCGCAAATGTAATTGTTGTATTTAGTTTTTTTTTAATAAGGACGATGAAGAAAGAACTGTATGAAAGACATACGGTACTTGAGAAGATAAGTCCGTAGTCCATTAAAAAAAAAAAAAACACTATTCTATTAAGTAATAGAAATTTAATTGAGAAAAATGACCCTCAACTGTTACGTTTGACAACACTTTTATGTGTACAGGGTGTCCCAAAAATCCTGGTGCAACATTAAACTTTAATAACTTTTGGATGTAAACACGATAGAAGCACACTGTAAACGTCATTTAGAAACATAATTTATTAAGTTTAAACAATACAGTTCAAACATTTAGGCTTCATAATAACTGCCATCGTTCGAGACACATCATTAAGTCAGATTTTCCAACACACCGTTTCTTTCACTGTCGTCGTGTTCAATCAGTTACATGAACTAAATTGTTTAAAATTTTACTCGAAAGTGATAACACTAACGTTTTAAAAATGCATAAATTATTCTTTCACGTGCTGTGTATAGTGTGCTTCTGTCATGTGTACATCTGAGGTATTAAAGTTTAAAGATCTACAAAGACTTTAGGGACACCTATAAAAGAAAGAAGGAGCTAGACGATAATGCAACTACGAAATAATTAAAAAAGTAATTACATTCTAGTGTTACAGATTCTGTTCTTAAAATTGTTCAGGGTATTAAAGTAACAAACAAAAGTATTCTTGACATTACGGAGCTTCAACAGATTAAGGGAACTCTGGCTATGCGATACACTACGGAGAATGTAAGGCCACAGAAGAGTAAAGGGCCAAATAATTGATCGGGGGTTGGTGGGGGGGGGGGGGGGGGGGAAAGAACTTCTGATGACCAGATTGTATCTGTTGTATAGCTCCGTATAGAGTTTCCCAGATACTAGTGAGAGCACATCATGAAACGAAGACAAGTCTTCCACTCTTGCCTAAGGGAAAAGACGACAGCAAGACAAATATTAGGAACTGCTGACGAATCCGTCGAGTGCAAATAATGCAATATTTTTATAAAGTGACCAGTAGATGCTATGTGCGTTTTACAAACTCTTTACTACACACTTTTACTCTAACGCATTGGTTCCCAAAGTTGGCGGTACCGCCCCCTGGAGGTGTGGGAAGGATCCAAGGGGGCGATACGGAAAAAAGGGGCCAGGGGGCGTTCAGTAGTAAACAGGGGGCGTTCAGTAGTAAGGGGTGGTTTAGGATTTAACAGGCTAAATTCGGTACGTGCGGGGGAGAAAGGAATTGTGGATTTGCGAGACAATATCAGTGAGGCGGTGACGATGTGGATGGTTGTATTACTAGGATCATTAAGCAAGGCATAGTTTCGTTTATGCGTGCCATTCTGAGCTCAGGTAACCATCGCTGACCATAAATTGTAACCGGGAACTGCTAGGAAAGGGGTTAACTAAACATCTATTGTCCATTCGTTCACTCCTGAAGAAAGAGAAACGATCTGTGATTGGTTCACTAAGATTTAAACAGAAGAAGAAAACCATTCCTAAATAGTGTTTAATATGAGCTTTGGCGTTGGCAAGGTGTGTCCGAGTGTACTTTCCGATGGCATTGGACGAAACTAGATACCTGCTGGTGTTTCAGAAAGTACCAACTTTGCTTCGTTGCGGATTTTATTTTCTCAGTAATTACGGGGGTTAGTGGTAACGAGATATTAGCAGATTGGTAATAAATAAGAGAAAAGGATTAAGGAAGCAAGTTTTTAAAAGTACTTGGCATAAAAGGATTAAGGAAGCAAGTTTTTAAAAGTACTTGGCAGTAGAAATCAGTCTTTGAACTCTGAACCGGCTTTCCTACCTTACATTCAGACTTTCATTAATCGACTGGTGCGATGTTCGTTTCCCATCTATTGCAACGTGGCGCTGCCTATGAGCAAAACCAACAGGCTTTTCTTGTAAACAGTGGTTTCAAATAAGCGTGTATTGCGTATCAAACTATTCCATCCTGTCGATAAGGTAAGTTTTCATACTTATATTTTGTGTTTGTTTGCACAGAGCTAGCATCGGTTTTACTAACATTAATTATTAATTAAGCAGATACATTTTGATACAGATTTTCCGTATATTGAATATTGCTGTTCAGTCCATTATATTACATCCTTTTAATTTGTTACCGGGATCCCCACACTTTGTAGTTATGCCTCTGGCTCCCAATTTTTAAATCTTAAAACCTATCAATGTAGTGAGTTATTTTATATTTATTTTCATATTAAATAACTATTATTATACTTTATGAAATCATTATTGGGTTATTTCACTGTTTTTGTGGTTGTTGCTGATTTTGTATTTTTTATCTGATTGTTGTATTTTCTAATCTATTCATGGCTGTGGTTAAGAAACTTTATCAAATAGACGAGTAAACTGGTAAGAACATTTGTGTCAATATTTTTGTAAAGCCACTTTTAAATCAATTTTTGTTGTTTACTTGACGTACATTTTTCTATCTGCAAAACTGTAAAATCAATTCATTGTTCCTGAATACAGAACAAATATGGCAAAAGCAGAACAAACCGAAAAGAAGTGCAGTCAATACAGCGTGGAATATCTGAAATTTGGATTTATTCCAGCACTGAATAACTATCAACTGCCAATTTGTCTATTATGTGAGAGGGCCTTTTCAAATGAGGCTAGGAAACTTCCAGACTCCTTGAACATTTGAAAAAAATTCACCTTGATAAAACAGACAAAAGTTTTTTCTTGAAAACTCTCAGAAACATAAAACTGATCGTGACATGTTTGCCAAAACTTCACAACAAAGCTGTGATGGTTTGCGAGTTTCATACAACATTTCACTACTGACAGCTATGTCTGGAAAGCCTCACACAATCGGAGAAAATTTGATTTTTCCAGCTATAAAGGAGTTTATGAGTACAGTTATGCATGTCACCTGAGTAAATGATCAAAGAAATTCCGCTCAGCCATACCTCTGTTCAAAGAAGAATAGATGAAATGGCTGAGAATGTTGAAAACACATTGTGCAACATAATTAGGACAACAGAATTTGCATTGCAGTTGGATGAGTCAACTTTTCCGGGCATCGAATCTTTGCTTCTTGCGTATTTTCGCTTCGTAAAAGATGAAAGCTTGGTTCAAGAGATGTTATTTGCTAAGCAATTAGTAACTGATACAAAAGAGGAGCCAATATTTATTGTTGATGAGCAATTTTTCAAAGAGAAGGACATTCCGCTTACTAACATTCTTGCTTGTGCAACAGATGAGGCACCATCAATCATAGGTTGTTAACGCGGGTTTATCGCGTTCATAAAAGAAGCTGTACCTGGTATATTTACAATACACTGTGTAATTCACAGACAACATCTTGTCCCAAAAAAATCGAAGTGATAGGCTTCACAAATCATTAAATACTGATATCACATCGATTAACAAAATTAAGTCCCATGATCTCAATTCTCGACTATTTCAAGAGCATTGTACGAAGAATGATGAACAGTTTGGACGTTTGCTGATGCACACAGAGGTCAGGTGGCTCTTAAAAAGAAATTGTCTGAGACACGTTTATGCTTTTTTTGAAACTGTGGTAGAATACTTCAGAGACTCGCATGCTTCGCTCAGTACAGAACTAAGGAATACCAGGTATGACATTGCATATTTGTCAGATTTATTCACAAAGTTTAGTGAAATAAATCTACAACTGCAAGGAAATGATAATAATCTTTTAGAAGTTAAATCTGTCGTTTCCACATTTCTGGCCAAATTAACGCTATTCAAACGTAATAGTGACCGTCGAGAGTTAATCTAATTTACCAGCCTCTTAGAGTTGAAAGAGAAAGACAAAATACCAGAGGATAATCTTCAAGGATATTGTGCACATCTAGATATGCTGCATAAAGACATGTCTCAGAGGTTTCAGGATCTTCTTTTGATTACTATTCCATACTGGATAATAAATACATTCCTGGACACGTGCAGTGAGGAACTAGGAAGGGTGGAAGAGGAACTTATTTCGCTACAAAATGACGTTGAGCTTTAGCCAATGTTCAAAAAATCATATCAAGACTTTTGGTTGCAGAAAGAAATCTCTGAACGCTATCCTGCAGTGAGGGGAAAGGTTAAGATGTTCTGTGTTGCCTTTCTGTGATAAACGAGCGTCAAAACCTTATCGCTCTATCTTTTCCTTTACCTTTCTTATTTTATTTTCTCCCACATTGTGCTCTTACATTCCACATTGGCTCTTTCATCGTTGTTCTAGTAATCTTTTAATCACGACTGGACTTTAAACTGTCATCTTTATTACTCGTGATTTCATTTAGACCTCCACCTTGCATTATCTTTTGAAGTACACATTGCCTCGTGATAAATCTGGTGAAACACATCTGATGTCATCAAAATTAAACACATGGGCACAGTACAAATTCTTTGATATCTAATTTCCTGGGGAAACCTCACGAGACAAACCACATGGGACTATTGCTAACTTTGAGGATTGTGGCAAAATTTGGTACCACGTGCTTTGTTTGTGAAAAAATGTGTAACGCGACATACAGCGATATAA
>JAMPIV010017371.1:0-142571 GCA_024509875.1 Oreohelix idahoensis
GATCACCTCTGCTCATTTTTGCAAAAACTTCATAAGCTGCCCCACGAAGTCCCTGAGATAACTTTAAGCTCCACCTTACTCTCTCTAACCCATACGTGGTAGCTAATAGTTCATACCTATTTAGGTAGCTCTCTATATCATCGTCTTTCTCAACAAAATGATCTAAATGAAAATTCATAGCTGAGGTTGAGGCTCCCTGGCTAGCAGTGGCATCAGAGGCAAAGGGACTGGCACCATTTTCAGGAGCATGGCCTTGAAACTCAAACTCCCTTAGTCGTAACTCATGTTCCCTTTGTAATCTTTTTTTCTTCTGCTTCCCTTTCTGCAGCTAATTTCCTCTCTTCCCTTTCTGCAGCTAATCTTTTGTCTTCTCTTTCTGCCTCCAATTTCTTAGCCTCAGCTTCAAACTGTAACTTCTTAATTTCCCTTTCAGCCTCTAACCTTCTTTCGGCTTCTTTTTCTAATCTTCTTTCTTCACGTTCAATAAATTTGTCACATTCCGTTGTGACATAGGCAACCATAACTTGCCCATCTAATCCTAACTCTTTTGCAGTCTGAACCGCAGCAGATCGAAATTTGGCCAGGTCCGCCATTGTCTATCAGGTAACTTAATACAATGTCTAACTAACAATTCAATCTCTAATGGACAACACAGGCACCGTGAGCTCAACCTTATTTAATTCCACCCAAGGATACCTTTTAATTCTTATATTCCCTGAAGTGAATTACCCCCAATATTTTTAATAGTTAAAGATTCAAAATCCCAAGAGCGAGACCCCAATATATGTGGTGAAGTGGGATGTTATAAATATTTATAGGGAACTTAGTGTACTGACTGAGATCAGCTGTGAAGGTATCTATATCTATTAAGAGTAGTGTATTATAGATAACCTTACTTGCTACAACATATCTATATATCTCAGTCAGAATTATTCTGGAATAGTGTGATGCTACGTTATGTGTCTAGGGTATGTGTATGATGAAGTGTAAGTCACAACAACAGACAGATAAACAATTTAATTTAATCCACTACTCTTGACAACACTGTGACACTCACATACATATAACACTCTACAAAGATATCTTAAAAGAGTCACTGATAAACTTTCAAATAACAATATGTATTCATTACTGGCATGAATGAATATGTGTCCTGATTCAACTACAAGGGAACCAGGAATCACAATCAATTTAAATTACAAGTTATGTACAGAATGTATTTAATATGAATATTGTATTGACATATATTATTACAAATGTTCTATGTGTGTCAGTTGTGTAGTAGTAAAATGAGGTAATACTGGTTTTGTTTTGTTCAAGCTCTGTTGGTATTTGTCATCATGACTTCAATAGTTTGTCTTTAGGGACCAGTATTGGAGATGTTCACAGTTCCTGATTTTAAGACAAGTAATTTCCCCTCTTAATGTTAATTTTAAAAAGTCAGTTCAAGATGAGGGGACATAATGTTGAGCTCAGCTGGCCAAGTTAGCTTATCTGGCGTGATGGCGGCAGGAAAGGACTCCTCTGCTCGAATTCTCCTCTGGGCTCTGGAGACACCTCACTGATAGCTAAAAGGACCAAGGAGTATGCTGTCCGACACTGGATTCAGCAAAGCTCTGACCAGGTGCTGCTCAGTACCATCAAGACCACTGTCCCACAATTCATACGAATAAACACAGATACGTTGATTAGCAATGAATTCTGGCACAAACTGGCACAAATTCCCATCTGCTTATCTTCCAGGCTTTTATTTAGCCAAATATAAGCTGGCTTCAACGCACTGATGCTTTATCAAGCTATTTTAAACAAGTGGTTTCGAACTAACGCTCCCAAGTGTGTATATCAGCGAGTCTGACCAATGAGCCCCGTTTCGACAAGTGTTTGAAAAAAATGTTACCTTTCCCCGTTTCCCCTAACAACCAAGATAGTATTTATAGCCCGACCAATCGTGGTTAGGCTTTCATTTGTTGCGCTCCAATCAATTTGGAGTTGACATGGTAGGCTATTTCTGTAACGTAAATTTTTTTCAAACACGTTAAAAAAAAATCTTATGAGCAGAAATGATTTTATGCTGTCAGGCACCCCCAATATTTTATTTTGGGTATAATTTATTAATTCCTGGACTATTTGCGTAACGTTTTACATATTATTTGTCAGCAAGCCCTAAGGAACCCAAAAATACAAATTTAAAGGAGCTACGTGGCTGCATTCAAAATATGCAATTTCTTCTACCTCCTGTTTCGAAGATGTGCTGTCTGGGTACGGTTATGTTCTCAACCGTAAACCCATCTAATGTTATCTTTTCTAATAAGAGTTTTTTATGATTTATAAACCTAACTCTGGGAAAGGGTAGTGTATTTTATCACTGTCCGTCTGAAAAAAAAGTTAGTGCTTGTAGTCTTACACGCGTGATGGCAGCATTTATGTATCGCGCGAAGCGTGTTTAGTGTTCGGCTTTCTGCCTCTCCCTTCTCTTTTTATCCTTTTGTCCATCTGTTCGTTCGTTTTGGTAACGCAGTATAATTAATGTTAGGATTAATTTAGGTCATTACGCAGTACGTCTCAATGTTTTTCTTAGAAATGCAGCACACGTTTCATTGAAGAAGGCGGGTAATAATACAGTAAGCTTTTATATCAACGTGAAAGCGTTACAATTTGCAGACGAAGCAGAAAACAAGGGGGATTTCGAGTACATTCTTTGTGACAGCACTGTTATTTTACCATTGCTCTTCTCTTTATTAATTTTATTTGTTAGGCTTCATATTTACTTAATAATTTATATATGTGGATTAGAATATTTCATGACAGTCACGAGAGTTTTTTGGCGTACGGGCTTTCCCGTTAGTATGGTGTGTGGCCTCGTCTTGCATCGATCAGCGACTGGCATCTCCTGGGCATGGATGCGATCAGACGTCTGATGTGGGCCTGTGGAATGGCTGCCCACTCTTCCTGGAGTGCCTGGAACAGATCACGACGATTGGCTGGAGCAACGTCTCTGCGACAAACACGTCTATGCAGCTCATCCCACAGGTGCTCAATCGGACTCATGTCTGGAGACAGGGATGTCCAGGGAGTGAGAATGTTGTTGGCAGTCAGGAACTGCGTGGTCAACCGTGCACAATTGGGTCTGGCGTTGTCCTGTTGAAACACAGACCTTTAGGCAGCCAAAAGTGGAAGGACATGGGGTCGAAGAATTTCATTGATGTATCGTCGCGCATTCAAGCCTCCTTCAATGTGCACCAATTGACTCCTTCCGTTGTAACTGATCAATCCCCACACCATTGCACCTCCACCACCGTGCGGCGGAGCTTCATCAAAACGCAATTTTGGGCAAAACGTTCATTTCGCCTACGGTAGACCCTACGCCATCTATCATGACGCTGCAACAAAAAGAAAGATTCGTCACTAAACCAGACACGTCTCCATTGATTGTCAGCTGCCCAGGGACGATGCTGGTTGGCCCAAAGAAGTCGATTTTGGCGATGGCGGCGCGTAAGGACAGGTCCTCGGTGAGGTCGTTGTGCACAAAGTCCAGCGTCATGCAGTCTATTCCGGACAGTTTAATCAGACACATGACGTCCTGCAGGCAATGACTGGGCAGTTGAGGAAGCTGTTGTAAACCTGTCTCTGAGGTGACGAAGCCGAATAAAGCGATCCTCCGCTGCTGAATTCAGTCTGGGTCGTCCACTGCGATGCCGGTCTTCAACTGAGCTAGTGGCTTGGAACCGGTGCCAAAGACGACTGATGGTACTCTGCGTTGTAACGATTACAAAAACGAACGCAATTCAGGTCAACACGTGCATTTGACACTGTAAAGAACATTTGAGGCTGGTTGTTATATACCTTAGCACCAAATTTTACTTACAAACTCATAAAAAACGCGCCCTCGGATAGCTATGCGTTTTCTTTTTTTGAACAGTATATATATAACTAAAAAATTTCACTGTTAATTTCATTTGGGGGCTTGTACGAGTTAAATTAAATTATATAATACTATCTTCACAAAAGTTTGTCGTGTAGATAAAA
This sequence comes from Oreohelix idahoensis, assembly GCA_024509875.1. Classification (NCBI taxonomy): domain Eukaryota; kingdom Metazoa; phylum Mollusca; class Gastropoda; order Stylommatophora; family Oreohelicidae; genus Oreohelix; species Oreohelix idahoensis. The sequence goes on from JAMPIV010017371.1 coordinate 4,027, forward strand.
AGCTAATATTGCTAAGACACATTCAGCATTGTTCTTGACTTCTGAAATATCTTGTGAAGACTCCCACATGGTAGAAGCATCATGCTCATTCTATCTGTATCTCTGCCAAGAGTAATCTTGTGCGAATTGGTAGATACCTTTTTAAAGATCCCATAAGATACTCTAAGTTTTTGGCCATTGTTGGACCATCACTGCAGAGCAAAGGGGCGCCAACCCGTGACAGTATGCCGTTAATTACCAGATTCCGGAAAAATATTAAACACCTTCAATCCTTGAGAGATTAAAAGAGGTCCTAGACATACACTTGCAAGACGAACAAGCTGGTTCTCGACAAAACAGGTCCTAGACATACACTTTGCAAGACGAAAAAGCTGGTTCTCGTCAAAACAGGTCCTAGACATACACTTGCAAGACGACAATAAGCTGGTTCTCGACAAAACAGGTCCTAGACATACACTTGCAAGACGAACAAGCTGGTTCTCGACAAAACAGGTCCTAGACATACACTTGCAAGACGAACAACTGGTTCTCGACAAAACAGGTCCTAGACATACACTTGCCAAGACTAACAAGCTGGTTCTCGACAAAACAGGTCCATATAGCTTTACTGCGCGGCTAGACATGAAGCTCGGCTTAGAATTGAATAGAATTGAATTCATAACTACCGGTATACATCGGAGTTGTGGTCTTTCCAACAGCTGAGATGGAATTACTGTGGAAACTGATGAGGCATTGCGGTGTCCCCCTTAGTTAATTAGCAGAATAAATACAATACATATGAATATGTAATATATAAGAATTATTTATAAAGGAACAATTTACAAACAATCAGAGATAAGAAATACAGTGGGACAGGATATCTCTCGTCTCTATTTTGTAATATACATAAAACACCAGCGTTAAACCAGTATGAAAGGACCAATTTCATTGCAGATTTACAAAACAGTTGGGCAATATAGATTTTATCGATGGCCTGACTGTTTTATTCCATTACTGTATCCGGAAACGAGACAAAATAATAATACGTTGATGAGAGGTCACAGCTATTGAGTCTAAAAAATACACAGAGGAAAAACACAGATTTATGAGAATGCATGTAGCAATTCTTCATATCGATAATCAATCAATCAATCGGTTAGTCAATATCCTTGAGATTTCCCTAAGAGGCACAACCCTCCAACAAACACACACCAGGTTATTGTATTATTGTTAATCAGAACCGACGTCATTTGCACTCCGGGCAAACCCATGGGTGCTCAGTCTCCCGCAGCAAATGTCGAAGAGTATGAATGCTTATTGTTCCTGTTTGCGCACTGGTTGTATAAACGGCGGATGCATCCTCTCATACGTCCATCCCTGCTGGTCTTACGTTTGATGCCAAATTCCAGCAGTCTTAACCTTGATGATTCATCGATTGTTAGTGTCATTCTCTAATAGGCGATCATTAATCGCCCTCAGTATTTCTTTCTTATCCATGTCCAATGCCACCTTTTATGGGTACTCTTGAAGCTAAGTCTGTCAGCTCTTTCATTGCCACGTACCCCGGCATGATCATGGGGACAGTAGATCCATATCAGTTCTTGAAGATTCGATGCTTCTATGGAGGTTTTCCATTCATTCGAAGCCAACCTTTATGGACCTTTCGAAGCATGGGTTGTGAGTCTGATACAATAACTGCCTCTTGTTAATAAAGTCTCAGCCAGCCATCTTTAAGGCAGCAGTAAATGCCTCTACCGCCATTCTCATGCTGGAGGTTGTTATCATGTAAGCCCCGCTATCTTCAGCGACGGTTCTGTACTTTACTCTAGCAGAGAAGCCCCACCCTGATTTATTACTGCAGATTACAGACCCATCAGTGTAGACAATGGCATCATCATTATCAGCATTATCATTTATAAGCTGATCAACTTCCAGCTCTGCTTTCCCATTGGCCCAAGTTCTGCATTCTCTACCAAGGCTGATGATGACTTGCTGGTAGTTCATCCAGCTCTCATCTGACTTACTCCAATCTTCTCCCTTAGGAATATACTTTCAACTGGGGTCACCTGTCTAATAGTCTCCTCCGCCTGCGCCACCCATGACATCCCCCTCTTTATTCTCGCTCCTTTGATGTCAGCTATGTTCCCCATGCAGGGGATGTCTTTTGTCTGTGGTTACACGCATATATACGCTTTTAACTGGGCCGTCGTATATCTGGATCTAATTAACAGCAATCCAAGCATGTGCCGCATCATCACAATAGGGTATCTCGCGTGCAGCCCAAGACTATACGCATCCCTTTCGTTTTGAATGCCTTTCAATTTTCTGTCTACTGAGAGTAATGTCTGGAAGATCTGCTTTCAATATGGAGTTATTCAAGGAGCACCAAAGCACACATGCTTTGTTAGGATTGACCTTGGAGCTGGATTCGTCACACCATTTAGAAACTGCTTGAAGTGTCTCGTGTATGCTTTTAACTATTTCATTTCTATCTGAACCAGTCCTGGACTGTCCAGGTCCTGCTTTTAAGTACATTTGGCACCTACCATAAAAAATAGGGTCACCAAAAAATTTGCTTTTCATTTAATCATTCTATCTTGTCATCATGATTATCACCACCGTTTGCGTTTTTTATCTTCACCTCTCCACCTGACGCGTTTAAAGCATGTTTAGATTAATGATGTGGCTGTTATAGAGTATCGCTTTATGATAATTAATCTTATATGTTATACATTTCAGCCACTACACATTATACTTTATGTGTTTTCCCACGTACACTGCACACATATTTTCATCCTCATTACCACCATCTTGATCATCATTATTATCATCACCACCACTGTCATTATCATTGCAACCACCATCATCATCATCATCCCCATAACCATCATCACCACCACCACCATCATCATCATCATCATCATTGTCACAAAATGACCAAGAAACTTGTCATTTCTGGTGCCATCCGGTAATTCATTTTGTGCTCTTCACGTTCTCTTCTCCAACCTCGGACGATATTTGCTATTTTCGAGTCATTGTTTACACTTCTACCTGTAATAATTCGTCATGTCTGTTTCCCTGATCATCCCTGCTGAGAGAGTAGACAGGTGATGTAATATTGACCGACAGTCATGTTGGTAAAATTATCGTGTACCAAACATGAGCGCGACGGATTAACAAGTAGATCGCCGCGCAAGTTGCTTATCGCTGACTTGGCTATTGTGATTTCCTAATTTATCTCGTGGAGTGAACACAGCCCAGATTGTCACACGATGAATATTTGCTTGCACAGGTACAGGGTAGTAATTTATCCAAATGGTGACCTATAATAGACACGTACCTGAGACGACAGAAATGTTGTAAAGGCTTCCAGGAAGATATAATCAGTAATAAATTTAGGAAAGTTGTAAGTTGTAAATGTGATAATCCTAGACGGAAAATCACCTTATATGGAGAGTGGCCGTTTTGAATTTCACAAACGTATGAGTCACACAGAAAATTCCATGAGGAAATTTATCATATCACGCATGATTGAATATAATTGGCTGGGCAATTCTAGATGTTATGACCAACACTTCTGATTTTGGCCTGGTCAGATTGTAATAACCACGTGGGACGAAAGTTGCAATATAATCTGACACTTTCGCCGGTTTAGAGCACTGTGAAATTCACCTCGTCAAGACGACAGTCAGCTAGCCAGAGTAAGGAATTGGATCAGAATTCCATTTATCGGACCGGACCTTGTTTGAGCATCTTGTGGACTTATATCACAGGAAAGCTCTACCTAATTTAACATGGAAAGTCGGAATCCTAGGAATCTGAAACGCAAAGTCAGAGTGGGAGCCTCGTGTAAAAGTAATACCCTAGACTGCGTGTAAGAGCTGCGGTTCTTAAACAAGTTGCCTTTAACTATTTCTCTGAGCCAGGAGTCAGTATTCCTAAAGAGATTTTAGGGTGAGTTGTGCATTTTAAAATTCTATATTTTAAATTTATTAACATTTGAAAATTGCTTTTGGATGTCCAAGTCATAGGACGCTGGCAACCTCAGCATATAGTGTGATGGTTTTCTGAACCACCACTGCAAGTGCTAGTGACTGCTTTCTGTGGGTTTCTCACAGAGAACCAAAAGCAGAGGCAGTCCCAAGATCCACATGGAGCAGGGAGTGGATGATGATAGAACTGATTTACATACTTATTTTATTATTCACCTTTTCAACCAGTGCAAATGTAAAGATATTCAATATAAATGTAGTGAATGTTTTCCGCTTACTTGGATTTATATTAATGCTCAGAGAGGGTAAAGGTGTGAGGTAGATGGGATGGTGAATGAAAGGTGGAAAGGGGGGGGGACATGATTATGTGTCACGATACCAAATACTCAGGAGAGTATTTGTTTCTCTTCTTTCATAATACTAGTCGGTGGTACCAGTTGAGAGTGCTATCTCTGGAACAAAGTGTGTGGTATAAGTTGACTGCTGTCAACTCTAGGCACCATCATCAGACGGGTCTTGAAGACGCTGGACCAGCTTCTTGATTACTCGCTGATATTTCTTGGAACGTGCCACAACCTCCAGGATTGACCAGTGACGATAGTACATCAGCCCATAACCTGCAAAGAACCAACCATCGACTGGAGCAGAAACCAACAAACATACTGGTAGCTAAGTACAAACTTAAAAGCTGCCAAGTGAACTTTCAGACTATTCCCTCAATATCCATAACATCGCCCTATGATGATTACTTGTTTTTTAAAAGAATTATTAATTTTACACTGTTAAATATAATTGATTACTAAATTTGTTATTTGTAAATACAGTTATGCGCCCGCATAACGTCCGTTTTCGGACAACGTCCGACCGCATATACGTCCGTGGTCTCATAAGGTTATAATAGAGTTCAGAAATCCCGATCGAAGAACAGGACGAAGCGGACGTAACTGGACGTAGCGAAAGCAACAGCTTCCCGCACGCAACACGTGTATCTCATGTCTCTTGTATACCGTACAAAGCGATTGCGATGCCAGGCATATAATGGTACAGTACATATATAACCTATAATACAGTACTTATGTCTTTATAGTCATAATAAACGCCTATGTTACTGACCTATGTATGTACTGTACTGTAATTAATATCGTTATTTTAATGTGAACTTTCGAAAATACATTAATAATTTAGTGTAAGTTCAGTATCTTAAATTAAAGATTTTCCTGACAAGTGATATATTTTTTTATTCCATTTCATTTGATCCTCCCAGCATCAGATGACATGTATTAAAGATTTTCCCCGCATTTGTGTTGAGTACCCCCTTTTCCCCCACTTACACGTTTCGATGATTAGTAATTTTTATGTGTGTTAAATTCAAATTGTTGCGGACATTTTTGATGTTTGGACGTCTTCATTTAGATTGACCGGTATGCATACATTCATCTTATATTAACCGTGCGTTTTCATGATATCACCTATGTTCCCTCTTATGTACTATAAAGATGTATACCTTTGTTTTATTCGTAAGTTTTTGGAATGTTAGTTAGATAGAGCTAGGAAAATGTCTCTCTTTGCGATACATTTTTGTAGCATGGGGACGTATATGTAACCGGAATGATGATCACATTAGTAGTTTAGTATTTATCCTTTAAATAATTTTAGTACGCAGGTTATTGATGACGTCCTTTTCACATAGCCTCTTATCGACATTTTTAATAAAGACTTCCAGACAGTTACAGGAAATAATACGAGACCTAAAACCTCTAAACAGAATTAAAAATACCCTCAAATAAAAGTTTTATAACAAATTGCTATATTTGCAACTTGTGTAGTAACTGTGACGTAAAAATGACATAGACATAACTAGTGGAATATCCATCTCAACTAATGGCTTTGCCAATGAAATAGATTATCTCAAACATATCCGTTTGACTGACAAATCAAAGTAACCCCCCCCCCCCCTTACAGTCTTAGGAACCAGTTTGTATATACTGACGGCCCAAAACTCTTAGCAGAAGAGTCGAAGCCCAAGTTCGTAGCAGAAAAGCCCAAGTTCGTAGCAGAAGAGTTGCACGTTCGAATCCCTGGCAAATAGATGAAGCCTAAGTTCCTAGCAGATTGCTGACCGCCACTATTTATTGGCAAGAACTGAATAGACTCCAGTAATAGTTGAACAATGGCTAACCCGACCCCTAGCCTTATGACAACATAATACTTCAGGTTGGTAAAGGTCTCGACTTAGCATTAAGACTTATGCATATTAGACAGGAGAAATAAATGTACCTAAGCTCATCAAAATGCACCACATGAATTTTATGAGATGACTTCATTATGTGGAAATGAATGCTACAGAACTGAGAATGGGGATCATCTTGTAGTTTTACCGTTATACGTCTGAAAGAAACCAAAATAAACTTTTCATATAAAATGTCGGACTTTGCTTCAAATGCTGATGGAAAATTGTTGAGATTTGACTTGCTTATTGTTTAGGAAGTCTAGAACAATGGAAAGTACTGCCTTTTTATATTACATGTGATACTTCCAACTTTCAAAATCTAAAATCGAACCTGGAACCCGTACCGTTTGATCAAGTTAACTAATATCTCTGGAGGAGCATCCATAAACTCAAACTTGATACAGCGAACTCAAACTTGATACAGCGAACTCGAACTTGAATATATTGATACAGCAAAATTCGAACTTGATAATATTTATACAGTGAACTCGAACTTGAATATATTTATATAGTAAACTCGAACTTGACATTTATAGGTTCCCGTAACTTGAAAGATAGAATACCGTCGGAATGCTTCCTTTGCTGTCCTTTAATTCTTTCAACGGAGAATAGCTCCTTAATTAACTGGTCACAATTAATACATTGGCACAATACCAGCTTCTTAGTTGGTGTGTGCCCAATGTAACACGCATTCTCACTATAACAAATACATCTATCAAACTGTTCTGACCTACTTTAATATTTTTCCGACGGAATATTCACTTATATAAGAGACTGTTAAAATACATAAAACAGCACCCCAAATCAGTTTAACCCCAAAAATACTATCTATGTGAATACGGGCACACCAGAACAGCCTCCAGACTCACCCAACTCTACGTTAGCTCTGCAAGCTACAATTGTGTGGTAAGTACATATTACATATTAGTCTAATGTACAGTATTTTACATTACTTTTCTACTTAACCATATACTGTACAGTATTACCTTGCCAGACATAGTACATTAGCTGAAATACAGTACTGTATGTGTACAGTATCTTGGCTATTTAGTCAATACAGGTATCCCATATAACTTTGCTAAGTATAAAGTATGGTGTTCGCACAACGTCCAATTCGCATAACGTCCTATTTCACAGAACGTATCGTGGATGTTAAGTGGCGCATGACTGTATACAAATTTATACTGTAGTTGATTTAATCCTTTTGAGTGTACTGCACCAGTAAGTCTCAGTCACCTTAAATACACTTAAAAACAGAGCTACTAAATTAAGATTTCACTGAATTAAATCAGTTGGGTGCTTGAACGAGCTAAATCATAAAAATATAATCTCTTCACAAATGTTTTGTCGGGCAGATAATAAGTTAACAGTGCTAAGACATATTCAGCAATGTTTCTTGATTTCAGAATATCTTGTGAAGATTCCCTCAAGGTAGAAACATCAATCATCCTTCTATTTGCATCTCTGCCAAGAGTAATCTTGTGCGAAGGTAGATACTTTTGAAGACCCTTATTAGATACTCTAGATTTTGACCATTGCTGTACCATCACCGCAGGGCCAAAGGGGAAGCAACTCGTGACAATCATCACCCTTCAGCTCATCAAGCAGCATAGGTCTTCATTAAACTTATGCCAAGTCTTGCTGTCCTGTGCCATCCGTTGTCTTCTCATGCCGTCATCGTGTCTGTTCTTTATGTGTTCCTTTATCTCCCTCTACCTCTCTTACCCCGGGGACTGCCTGGACTTACTGAGTGTGTGTCCTATCCATCTCCAGCGTCATCTTGTCATCTCTTGTTTCAACACTTTGTTATGACGTCAATGTCTCATATGCCAGTTGGTCTGATGGTGTTAAGACCAGATAGTAAAACAAATTTATTCTCTGTGTCCTCATGTATTACACATTGCCAGGTTGGTCACATTTTCCGATTATCTTGGTATTTATGTTTTTGCTGGTTTTTCTTTTGGTTTTCGGGACAAAAATACATTGTAAACGGACCATTACATAAGTGCTCCGATCTCCTCCCTTAGATCACATAAGGAGGATCTCAGCACATTGCACGAACTCCTTAGCACTGGCGAGAATCTCAATGTGTATATACAGGTATCACACATTGTACAAATATGTTTATGGTGGGTAGGTGTCTAATTATTAAATTTTGCCAGGGCAGCGGCCTTATGGCCTACTCTTTAAGATTTCCAACTGCCGTGGGGTTTTTAACGTGCTCAACTTGCACACGGGACCTCCTATTTTTTCGCCCGTATCCGAGAAGAATAGGCATCCGATCTCACTACCCATGAGACCAGGGGAGAGTATGACATCATTAGGACCACTGGACTTTTTTGAAAAAAAAAATTTACATAGTGTCAAGCTGTAGTCTACCCGGCTGTAAATGGGTGCACGACTCTGCTGTTTAGTTCGCGAAGGCAGAAGCAGCGAGGAAGAGAACTGGCCACCTCATCTCATGAATCTGATAACTAGCATAGTGAAGTCTCAGACGCTTCACTCCACTTTGTCAGTATCTGCTACGGCAATGCCCTTTATAAATTTACCTTTTAAATTATGTTCCTTTCCTCCACTTTCTCTCTGGTACGCCTATCTTCAAAAACATCAGCAAGTAACAGAACGGCTTCTTTGGGTGATATATTTCTTCTCACTATACCAGTTCTCTCATCTTCTTTCTAGGTTCATTGTCTAAACTCCACCCACCAGGTTTATTGGCCCTCTTGGATTTTCCCTTTTCATTGCCCTGATATATATATATATATATATATATAATATATATATATTATATATATATAAATATATATATATATATATATATATATATATATATTTATATATATATAATATATAAATATATATATATATATATATAATATATAAATAGATATATTATATATATATATATATATATATATATATATATATATTTGTCGCGTTTCAAATCTTGGACCCTCAAAATCTCTGTGTTCCTCTCATCGTACCGAGCTGAAAACTTTTGCCTGGAGTTCCCTTTCTTGGAAATTTTTAATCATTCACTATTTCACCAGACTGTACTAAGCCAAAGTAGAAATAACTTAATTAAAGTAAAGGTTTTAAAGCAAGGAAAATAATGAACTGCGGAAAAAGATTGTGTTTTATATTTGATGGAGCGGGCGTCGAAACGTGAACGGCAATTTTCTGATTAAATCAATACGTTTTTCTGATTAAATCAATGAGTTTCTTCATTCATCAAGAGTCAGTTGTTTAAAACACAGCCCTTGTAAAGACACCCTTTATTGTGAACTTAAGATTATGTGGTTAAACTTAGTGAAATACATGTTATTAAATGATGAATTTCACTCGACGGATCTGCAACGGTTCCGAAAAATTAATATATGACTTTAAAATAAGAAAACATGTAAAAACACGTTTTAGGGACCACTTTTACTGTTGTTAGCAAATGAGCTAAAGCGTAGAAAACATAAATTGACTATACATACAAAACATACATTTTTGAACGAAATGATGAATTACTTATTAATTATAACTGACTTTTCACTTGTATTAATGCAGTAGGATGAATGGAGCATTTATTTTCATTTTTAGTGCATTAGGCAACACAAGTGGTGTCTAAAACAGGTTGTTTTTTTCCATTAACTTGCTTCCATCGGTTTTTGAGGGAATATAATTTATGGAAATTATTTTTCAGAACCATTCGTCCTAATTATGTCATACCCCCCCCCCCCCCCCCCCCCCCTCTCGGTCTCCCGGGTAGTGAGATCGGATGCCTAGCCTTCTCGGATACGGGCGAAAAAATAGGAGGTCGCGTGTGAAAGTTGAGCACGTTAAAAAACCCTCATCAGTTGGAAATCGTAAAGAGTCGTCCTATCGTGCCGCTACTCTGGCAAGATTTAAAAATTAGCACAAAAAAAATTTATAGAACGTGTGATTCCTATATACACACATTGGGATTCTCGCCGATGCTACGGAGTTCATGCACTGTGCTGAGATCCTCCTTGTGTGATCTAAGGGACAAGATTGGAGCATTGATGGAGTTGTCCGTGCGCAATGAAGATGTTCCTTAAAACCAAACCAAACCATCGGTTTTCACATTGTGTTGCAATTAACCGCTCCTCATAACCCACCTAATGAAAGTGGACTGACCAAACGTGAATTCAGTCACAACGTTGAGCTTGCGTCATAGCCTTGACTAAACAAATACAGTTACAAAGATAACCTACCAGCATTATTAAGCGATGTCTCTGTTCTTGCTAAATACCTTGAAATGTTTTAAAGGTTAATGAAGGGAATGCCACATTTATTGTGATTACGGAGACGGGAATTGTAGCAACATCGAGTTTAATGGCTGATTGGTTCTAAGTACATTAGCTAACTTCTGTAAAGACAAAACCTGTGTCTGAGCTCCTAACTCTCTGACGCCCTGGTAAATCAATAAAAACATGGATCCGGGAAAGACATATCTTAATGTGATATCAGTGGTTGATATTCCTCGTGGATATTGCATGCCTCATGCGGTATCAGCACAACATTTTGAAATAGAAAGGGTGTGAAATGCTGTGTGAAATAATAGGAAGATAAATTGTCAACGTTTGGGAATTAACCGCTTGTAAACATCAGTTATATGCAAGGCCATTGATTGTATCACTGCTAGGCCGGTATATATTCTGATGTATTCTTCTTCTTCTTCTTCCTCGTTCACCCTGAAAACGACGGTGGTTGCGTTGAGTCTGCCTCCGCCGTAGCTGTGATATCCGCACCTTTCGGTCGACACATCCGACTTCAGCTTGGCATTTTTTGGAACCGGGTTTGCCTTCCCTCTTCGATCCCTACTCTCTCAGACGACTGCAGTGATGCAGACTGTCGTGGAGGGGAGTAGGGTTCTTGGTCAGCTCTGGTTCGCTGACCCTGATGCACAGCAGTCAAGCTATGGGTCGCTGACTGCATTCTCTATTGCTGCATCATTGGGTCCCATTCTGATGTATAAGATATCACAGTGTCTGGTGTATCAGACGTCATTGTCTGGTGCTTGATACATCATTGTCTGGTGTATGATACATCATTGTCTGGTGTATGAGACGTCACTGTTTGGTGTATGATACATCATTGTCTGGTGTATGAGACGTCACTGTCTGGTATATGAGATGTCACTGATGTATGAAATATCACTGTCTGGTGTATGATACATCATGGTCTGATGTATGAGACATCACTGTCTGGTGTATGAAATATCACTGTCTCGTGTATGATACATCTTTGACTGGTATATGAGACGTCAATGTCTTGTGTATGATACATCATTGTCTGGTGTGTGAGACGTCACTGTCTGGTGTATGAAATATCACTGTCTGGTGTATGATACATCATTGTATAGTGTGTGAAACGTCACTGTCTGGTGTATGAAATATCACTGTCTGGTGTATGATACTGTTAAGGTGGGATTTGAGAGGAGTGGTAGAATAATAGTGCTGAGTTGTTATTTGGATGACGTGAGTGTCCCACACAACAATGTGTCAAATTGAATAAAGTTCATAATACTATTCGTGGCTGGGTCCACATACAAGTACATTTAATCACGGACATCATATGAATGCATGGCAGTAATTCAATACATATTCAAAGCAGTCTCCTACAGTCAATAATGCATCGTCGCATGTTCAGCCTATGTACTCGCAATGCCGGCAAGCGGAACCATTGGTATAAGGAAAACCGCATGGAAGATGGTCGCATCCCAAAAGATATCTTCCATGGACAATTAGCAGATGGCAAGAGAACAGTTGGGCGACCACAGCTGAGGTTCAAAGATGTGTGCAAGAGAGATATGAGGGCACTGGACATGGATCCAGCAACATGGGAAGATGAAGCTGCCGATCGCACTAGGTGGCGATGCTATTTACGGCGCCACCTCAGATTGGGCGAAGAGAGGCTCTCACAACAAGCAGAGGAGGGGAGAAAACGTCGAAAGGAGCACCAGAAAAAAAAGCAGCTGAAGGCTGTCACCTCAGGGGCGCATTCCCATAGTCAGTTATGACTGAAGGGGCTATTATTATTATTATTACACATAATCGCGCTCAATGATAATATCTTAAGGTGTGAAATACATCATGTTGACTTCAGATAAATATGTTAGCGCGTAAATTTAAACTTGTAACAAATCTAAAGGAGGCCAACATGTAATATACCCAAATATACCTTAACAGTTTCTCCGCCCGACCGGGTTAAAAAATTAATTATATTAATTTTTTTATAAGAATATCATTTAATATTAGTAACGCAATTAATCTAATCAAAAATCGGAACGCGAAAAAAATTGCAACACACGGCCAGAGATGTTTACAATAAAACAGTGTCTAAGGTCGTTGCCACTATCATAGTATGTCATACAATGAAAAAATAATTAATATATGTACTAAATTAATTAACGAAAGAATCGTCAACAGTCAATATAGTATAGTAGACTTTAACATAATAACAAGTCTGGAAAACGGGGACAACACCATCAGAGTGGAACAAAGGAATAATTGTCAAACTGCCCAAGAAGGGAGATCTTGCAGACTGCAATAATTGGAGAGGAATCACTCTTCTCTCAGTTCCCAGCAAAATACTAGGCAGGATAATTATACAGAGAATTTCAAAAGGCAGTAGACCACAAACTGAGGAAAGAGCAAGCAGGATTTAGAAAGAACAGAAGATGTGTAGATCATATATTCACTCTCAGGAACATTACAGAGCAGTGCTCAGAATGGCAAAGACAGCTTTACATTAATTTCGTTGATTTTGAAAAGGCTTTTGACAGCATACATAGGGACAGTTTATAGAAAATACTGAGGGCTTATGGAATTCCAAGCTGCATAGTGTCAATCATAAAAAGCCTCTATGCCAACTTTACGTCTAGTGTTGGGCAGAGCAACCTAACCTTTGAGGTGAAGGCAGGAGTACGACAGGGATGCCCCTTATCAACCACTCTATTTTTAACAGTCATAGACTGGGTGATGCGCCAGACAACAGAGGGCAGTCCAAGAGGAATAAGATGGACAACATTTTCTACATTGGAAGATCTGGAATATGCAGATGACATTGCACTGCTAGCACATTCACATCAACACATCCAGGAAAAAACGGATAGACTTAATACGTTTAGCCAGCAGGTGGGTTTGAACATCAATTTAAAGAAGTCTGAGGTCATGACGCTCAATGTGAGCAACCCTGAGCCCATATCAGTAAGGAATCAACAACTGGTACAGACAGATACCTTCACATACCTAGGACGCATAGTAACGCCAGACGTCGGGACAGGCAAAGACATCAACATCAGAATTAATAAGGCAAGAACAGCCTTCTTTAGCTTAAGCAACATATGGAAGTCCTCCCAATACAGCACAAGCACAAAATTAAGATTATATCAGAGCTGTGTGCTTTCTGTGCTTCTCTATGGTGCGGAATGCTGGAGAGTTACAGAGAAGGAAATGTCGAAATTGTCCTCTTTTCACACAACATGCCTAAGAAAAATTCACAGAATCTGTTGGCCGAATACCATCACTAACGAAGATCTGCTTACTCGTAGCAAGCAAGAGGACATGCACACCATCATAGCTGGCAGACGCTGGAGCTGGGTTGGCCATGTCCTCAGAAGAGACCCCGATGCCATCACAAGAACAGCTATGCTTTGGACCCCTGAAGGAAAACGAAAGAGAGGCCGACCAAAAACAACATGGCGGAGGACTGTGGAGGCTGAGATGCAAAGAATGAACCAGAGTTGGGGCACTATACGAAGGATGGCCACCGACCGAGCAAAGTGGAATCAATTTGTTGTTGCCCTACAAGACGCCACTAGGCGTGATGGCCACTGACTGCTTTGACGGTCGGCGGCTAAGGATCAAAGAAGAAGAAGTAACATAATAAACTAATAAGTGTGTGAACTAGAAAGTTTCTAAAGTAAGATGCTATTGTAGTTAATTAATCAAATAATAAAGTATAAATGTAATGTAACTATGTGTAGGTAATATTAACTAAGTAAAGCTAGTTAATTAATCTAATATAGTATTATATTAAAATAACAAAGCGAAGTAAGAATAAAAGAAAATATTAGAAGACAAACACAAAAGTAAAGAAATAGTCAAGAAGTATTAAGTAAATAAGGTAGCTATGGTAAGCATAGATAAAAATTAAGGTGGATAGCATGTATCGAAGAAAATAAACCATGAATTATATGACTAACTCTTAACTAACCTAAACTAAGTCATATAGTAAAGGCAATTAATATCTAACAAATATCATCTAATTATGACCTATAAATATATTAATAATATGATAAATTAAAATAAACTAAGATGTTAATATTCTATATATTATTAATCAATGTAACATTATAGTAAACCTAAACTAATTAATGTTCATGTAATAGTTTGGAGCTCAGAGGAATATCTAGTTGACCAATCCTGAGAAATACAAAGTTCCATTCACGCCTAATCAAATGTTATTTCAGTGAAAATTCTAAATGTACATGAAATTTGAACCTGTACCAAGTGTTAATTCCGCTTCATCAAATCCTAAGGATTAAGTAGACACCATGGACGGTGTACGTATCAACTAGTCCAGGAAACGTTAGATCGAGTAGGGCAGGTAGAATGCACCATATCAAGTGGTAGATCGAAATGGACACAATCCAAAGTCCATAAATATACAGTACCAACATCGGTTATGAAAGCGAGTTGAATTAACCCACCGGAGTTCTGGACGATCCCAGTAAGTATAAATAATCATTGAGACGATAGTCTGTTATGTCCCAACAGGCATGGGTTACGAAAGTAGAATTCATCAATGCAAATGTGTGCAGTGTAGAATGCCGTAGTGCATCATCGTAAATTACATGAATTATGTAAAATGTGTACTTGAACGCGGTATCCTGTACCTTGAAGAGTTGCAATTATGTTCTTTGAACGTGGTATCCTGTACCTTTGACTCTGGATATGGAATTAATTCATGATCACTACTCCAATTCGTCTTAGTCAGACAAGCTTTAGCAACACAACATGGTAGATTTGACTTGTACTGATTGTTGAACGAATCGATTATCGAAAAAAAGCCGATGATTTCTAATGTTCATGGAGATATTCAAGTACGTTCGATAAGCATAGGCATATACAAAGTGCAGGTTACCTGCATAATAACTCGTCATCGTGTGTTGAAGACTCGTTGCGAGATAAGGAGTCAGCCACCACATTCTCTGACCCTGGAATTGATTCAATCGTAAAGTTGAAGGGCTAGAGGAGAATGGAGAATCTCGCCAATTTCGGACTCTTATGATTGGCGCGTCTGAGGGTAGCCACAGCTTTCTGGTCCGTCTGGATGACGAATGGTGCACCCAGTAAAAATCGCTCTAGTTTCTGAATCGACCAGACCACTGCTAGCAGCTCCTTATCTATGACTGAATACTTTTTCTCCGTTTCGGTGAGCTTTCTGGAGATGAATAATGTAGGGTGTAACATTCCATCATGGTCTTGAAGAAGACTAGCGCCCAAACCGAAGTTACTCGCATCTGTGCGAAGAATATTAATTTTAGTAATATCTAGTAACCTCAAAATAGGAGGTTTAGAAAAAATGTCAAGAATTTTATGAAACGCGATATTACAATCATTAGACCACCTTATCCTTGTAGGCATGCCTTTGCGCAAGAGAGAGGACAATACAGAAGTTATAGTAGACAAGTTTGGGATAAATCTACTATAATATTGGACTAACCCTAACAAACGTCAAACCTGTTTCTTAGTATTAGGGACAGATAACTTAAGAATTTTTGAAATATTCTGAGACATGGTCTGAATACGACCTGCACCAATGGTATGACCAAGGAAAGTAATTTCCTTAAATGCAATTTGGACTTTATTAGGTCTTGCAGTCAAAGAGTGCAAACGCAAAGTATCCAATAAGGAACTAAGCCCTACGAAATGTTCTTCAAACGATGAACTCAACAAGCAGATATCGTCGATGTAAGTAAAGATAACTGATCTATGTCCCAATATTTTTCGCATCATGTGAATAAATGTTGCGGGTGCGTCCATAAGCCCAAAAGGCATGACGTTCCACTGGTATAAACCCCGTGGAGTCGAAAACGCAGTAAGATGTTTGGCTTGATCCGTTAACGGAATCTGCCAATATCCCTTTGTGAGATCTATTTTTGTGAATAAAGTAGCCGTAGCTAGACGAGTAAGTAAATCGTCAATAAGTGGATGTGGTTCACTATCAACAATAGTTCTAGCGTTTAATTTTCTATAATCCACACATAATCTAATGTTGTTATCTTTTTTCGTACAATGACAAGTGGAGAGGAATATGGAGAATTACTATTCTCGATAATTCCTAAACTTAACATTTGTTCAAGTTCTTGAACTGTTTTACTCTGATAATGAATTGGAACTGGATAGGGACGTAGGCGAATAGGTATATCATCTGTGAGGATGATATCGTGACAGATCACCGATGTTCGACCAGGCAAATCAATCAGAACATCAGAAAAAGATTCTAAAAGATTAGAGTTCTGTCGATGTTGTTGTTAGGTTATAGAAGAAATAGATACATCTCGCCAAGACTCTGTAGCATTTAGAGCAGGTAGAGGAAATGACATGTGAATATCAGGAAAAGAAGATTCCTCCTCCTGAATCACCGATAGACTCGAATAATGACAAGAAGTAACTACATTGTCATCAAGATCATGAAAAATAGCTTGTAAATGCTCAGGACGAGTATGAAACTCCTTAAGCATATTAATATGAAAGATTTTCTTTTGACCCTTAGCATCTAAAATGTAGTCAACATCAGAAATCCTATCTATCACTTTAAATGGACAATTCCATGCAATGAGTAACTTATTATCTTTCCGAGGAAGCAACACAAAAGCTTTATCGCCCGGAAACAGTTGACGTAGACGTCTATTTTTATTCTGAAACAGACGTGATTTATATTTGGCAGCCTCTGACGAAGCTGTCGCCAACTGACAAGCGTCGACAATTTTTTTACGCAAGTTGATAACATACTCATAGGATGACTGTGTGTCCTGAGTCATCTCAGAGTGTGACATGACATGTATAAGCATGTCAGTGGTGGAACGAACCATCACAGTCTCATGAGTAGTGCAATGAGCACCAGACATAGTATGAAGGATAAAAAAGAATAAAATAACCAACAACGTTCTATAAAGACCATGTGTGTTATTCCAGGTAGACGAAGTTCCAATTAAATGCGTGCATGTCAAACGAAATGAACATAGCACACTGGTAAGCAAAAAGTACAACAAATAAAAACATATGTGCAAGGTCGTAGTTGCAACTGAAATGTATTTGTGTATAGGTACATCATAAGATGTAAGCACAACATCGTCAAATTGAGTGACAAGTGATGTGCGACTATGATTAATGTCATTATCGACAGGCAAATCATTCATGATATCACTGTTAACATTATTCTGAGGAATAACCTCATCATCCTCAAAAATGACCAAAATTGGAAAATACAGTTCCACCTGTTTAGTAATTGATGGCAGATAATCGAGTACCATTACTACCAGTGGATGTAGGGAACCTGTGTCGTCGTTCCCACATATCAATTTCCTCGGTGAGCAGTCTTTACCCCCATGGATGTGACCAACTGTGAGATCAGCGACTGGATTCTGCAATAGACATACATTAACCTTCCCTGAAAAGAAAGGTGTATGGACATCAAGAATAGCAGTGGGATAGTACTCAATTGTACCCCCAAAAGTAATACACTTAACACTTTTTCCAGTTGAACAACTAGGATGAACAAGTGACTGTCTAATGCCGATGGTTGTAGATCCTGAATCCCTTAAAACTGATACCATAGTACCATTGACCAAACTTTTGTTAAATATTAAAGTCCCTGTACCATCATTAGCGGAGAGACTAACAGCTGGGAGAGGGTGTCCACACTTCAAAACTGTAGTGCTGTCCTTCTGAAATATAGTTAGACATTCTGGGCAACTATTTGCCACATCTAAGTCAAATGAACAACATGCAGACGAATGCACCTGATTATTAGAGTCTTGACTACTCAAGGGTACACTGCTAGTCAGTGCCGCCCCTGCATTATATTCGAACCTCTGTGGTCCACGTGAATGAGATCGCTGTCTTTAACGATGAACAGAAATATTTTGATGTCTGCCATTTTGACTATTATTTCTGTTTTTATAATATTGATTTGTATTACCCCAGTTATTATTATTATAAGGAATGAAATTACTTTGTTTCTTCCAGTTTTATCCTTGTTGGAAATTGCTATTATTCCTATATTGAGGTGACTGGTGTCTAAACTGTTGTCGACCACTACTGAAATTATCATGCTTGTTAAAGTTATTATTTCTATAATAATTGTTGACATCATTTCTTTTATGTACAAAATTTCTGTCTAGACTTTGAGATCTTGCTCTATTGTTATTATTCCACATTGCAACCGAAGCAACTGGTAAAGCTTCTCTTAACTGAGTGTTTGCAATGCATGATCCGGGATGTGCAGTGCAGAATTGGACTGCTATTTCTTCCAGAGCAGATAACGTTGGTGGTTTACGTTCCTGTAAAAACGACCAAAATGGTTTGCTTACTGAGGATAACACTTTATCCCTCAGCATTAAATCTACAATCATATCATAGGATTTCTCAATACCTGAAAGTTCAATCCATCTATTAAAAGGGACCCTTATTGCAGCAATAAATTCAGAGAAATATTTGCTCGAATCTGGGATCATTGTTCTAAATTTGACTCTATAACCTTCTTCGTTGAGTTGGAAACGTTTCAACAGAACTACCTTAGCAGCTTCATAATTATTTCTGACTGACTCATCCATTGTACTGATGGCAGTCATAGGTTCACCACTCAAAAATTGCAGTAATTTGCTGACCCATAGAGATTTATCTAATTTATGTGACGTGCATACCCCTTCGAACCTAGCAAGGTTGCATGATATATCGTCAACAAATGGGTTGAATACAGGTAATTTAAACCATTCATTACTCTTATTATTACCAGATGAAGAAGCAGTATTTGAATTCCCAGTATTACCATTATTTGCTAATTGAGCTTTTAATTTCAATTCTTCCAACCGAAGAAGCATTAACCTTTCTTCCTGTTGCATTTTTTTCTCTTCTTCAATACGTCTTATTTCATCCTTAGCTTCTTGTTGAGCTAATTCATGTTTCATTTCAGCTCTCTTCTTCTCTTCCTTAGTTTCCCGTTCAGCTTCCTCTTGTTTCGCTATTGCTTTTTGTTCTTCTAATTCTCGCTTTTTCTCAGCCTCCTCTTGTTTTGCTTTGGCTAGCTCAGCCATAGCAAATTCTCTATGTGCCTCCCCTTTATAGGAAAATTCCTTTCCAATCTTCATAAAAGTTCCTAAAGTCGCCATGTTAACTAACTAATGTACTCACTTAGTCAACCAGATAACTGGCAAATTGCTTTACAACTTATATGTAAGCACAAAAATTATTTTTTTATAATATTTTATATCACTATGCCCTTACTCAGGCGAATAACTAGTGGCTAATGGCCTACTAGTTCAGTGCAATTAAATTATTGCAGTCATATAATTTTTTTAATAAATATTTATGTAACTAGTGTTAATATCTTGTTATGAAAAGTTAATGAAGAAAATAGAACAGAATTAGTAAACAAAAGAATTATACAAACAATATCACACCACAAGATCAAACTACAAACAGCAAAACGATTTTAAGAACTGAATAAAATTCTACAAATGACCAAAATCACAAAACTGAAATAAGGTCGAACCACATCAAAGTTTAAAAATAGACTAGACAAGGACCCATTTTGACAAACACAGCTGACATGTATAACTGAATGATAGTAAGATCAGAATCACACATTTTCACGAACAAATGACATAACTAAGCAAATGAAACTGAGAACAATAAAAATACAAGACAGATAAACATTACATAACAGCTAAACATATATATTGATCAAATCCAATAACAGACAGGATAAGGACGAGTTAAACTCAAGTCTCCCTCTGTTCAAAATGGAGATGGATCAAATAACGGCCCTACTGAACGATTTTGAATCTTCCGACCATCCGAAGAGGTATGAGTCAATTCAAAATTACCTGCCAACCTCCAACATAAAAGGATTACAACAATACATATAAATGCATACATCATGCATAATAAATATATAAGCGAGAAGGATTGCCTACAGGACAATATGGCTAATTACAAATTTTCAAGCCCAAAAAATGATACTTAACTCGCAGCCGGAAAACATCTTCGTAGATACTCTTATGCTCCATAGGCAACGTCATGAACTAGACTGATGACTTAAATCATGCTTCAGCCCTCGTATTTTATTTGATCAAGTAAGGCCATTGGAAACTTGAAAACGTTAGATAATTGATAGAAGGCTTCAAACGACCGGACATTTTGTTGGAAATCGTCAGGGCGTTGTCATGACATCAATCACGCATGCGCCGTTCGTTGAATCTGATGAAATTTTTCAATCGACAGGAACAGTTTTTTTTTTTAAAATTATTTGAAACAATCCTTTCCCAGTTTTCGTCTTGTTAATTTGTTGAAATTTCTGGACAACATTGTTCCCCACACACTGGCCACCATGTTCTCTCTGTTAAGGTGGGGTTTGAGAGGAGTGGTAGAATAATCGTGCTGAGTTGTTATTTGAATGACGTGAGTGTCCAACACAACAATGTGTCAAATTGAATAAAGTTCATAATACTATTCGTGGCTGGGTCCACATACAAGCACATTTAATCACGGACATCATACGAATGCATGGCAGTAATTCAATACATATTCAAAGCAGTCTCCTACAGTCAATAATACATCGTCGCATGTTCAGCCTATGTACTCGCAATGCCGGCAAGCGGAACCATTGGCGTAATGAAAACTGACAGCTGGCGATGAAAACATTTATAATAGTACTCCCTGAATGTCCTTCTTCATAAGGAACATACTCATCAATATCGGATGCTACAATACTGCATCAGTAGAATTAAAGTGGCGACCTTCGTATAATTTAAAGCCACGTAGGAAGACTGTAAATTTCATGAACGTCGGGAGCAATAATAATCCACGTCTTGCTTAGACGGATACAAATGACGAAAGGTCAAGAAGGACCGTTGCATGCATAGTGCAGCGCCTTACTACGTCATCCTATTATTAGTGACGTTTACACATAATCGCGTTCAATGATAATATCTTAAGGTGTGAAATACATCATGTTGACTTCAGATAAATATGTTGGCGCGTAAATTTAAACTGGTAACAAATCTAAATGAGGCCAACATGTAATATACATAAATATACCTTAACAGATACATCATGGTCTGGTGTATGAGACGTCACTGTCTGGTGTGTGAGACGTCACTGTCTGGTGTATGAAATATCACTGTCTTGTGTATGATACATCATTGTCTGGTGTATTAGACGTCACTGTCTGGTGTATGAAATATCACTATCTGGTGTATGACACATCATTGTCTGATGTATGAGACGTTACTGTCTGGTGTATGAGACGTTACAGTCTGGTGTATGAAATGTCACTGTAAGGTGTATGAGATTTCACTGTCTAGTGTATGCAATATCACTTTCTGGTGTATGATACATTATTGCCTGGTGTATGAGACGTCACTGTCTGGTGTATGAGATGTCACTGTCTGGTGAATGAAATATCACTGTCTGGGTATGATACCTCATTGTCTGGTGTGTGAGACGCAACTGTCTGGTGTATGAGACGTCACTGTCTGGTTTATGAAATATCACTGTCTTGGGTATGATACATCATTGTCTGGTGTATGAGACGTCACAGTCTTGTGAATGAAATATCACTATCTGGGTATGATACATCATTGTCTGGTGTGTGAAATATTACTGTCTGGTGTATGATACATCATTGTCTGGTGTATGAGACGTCATTGTCTGGTGTATAAGACGTCATTGTCTGGTGAATGAGACGCCACTGTCTGGTGAATGAAATGTCTGGTGTATGAGACATTATTGCCTGGTGTATGAGACGTCACTGTCTGGTGTATGAGATGTCACTGTTTAGTGTATGAAATATCAGTTTCTGGTGTATGATACATCATTGTCTGGTGCATGAGACGTCACTGTCTGGGTATGATACATCATTGTCTGGTGAATGAAATATCACTGTCTGGGTATGATACATCATTGTCTGGTGTATGAAATATCACTGTCTGGTGTATGGTACATCATTGTCTGGTATATGAGACATCACTGTCTGGTGTATGATACATCATTGTGTAAGAGATAACACTGTCTGGTGTATGAGACGTCACTGTCTGGTGTATGATACATCATTGTGTATGAGATAACACTGTCTGGTGTATGAGACGTCACTGTCTGGTGTATGATACATCATTGTGTATGAGAAAACATTGTCTGGTGTATGAGACGTCACTGTCTGGTGTATGAAATGTCAATGTCTGGTGTATGAGACGTCACTGTCTAGTGTATGAAATATCAGTTTCTGGTGTATGATACATCATTGTCTGGTGCATGAGACGTCACTGTCTGGTGAATGAAATATCACTGTCTGGGTATAATACATCATTGTCTGGTGTATGATATCACTGTCTGGTGTATGATACATTATTGTCTGGTGTATGAGTGTCACGGATTTGACTGTTAATTTTATTTTACCAACGCGTCCCATTTTTCTTACTCTCTTAACTCTTTAAGTCCCAATCGACTTTATAAAGGCTCAGGGGTTAGACGCGCTTGGCCCAATCAACTTTAAAAAGCCTTTAGTATATGTGCCTCTGTTTGAGGCTGTTTCTAATTATAACTACCCACAAAGTCATTTCCTACTGCAAGTACATTCTTTTAAATACCGCACGTATTTAAGAGTGAACGTGTTTCTGTTTTGAGATATTTATTTTAGATTTTTAAAGCATTTTTTAAGCGCATATCCTCCATTTTACCTTGAATAACTAATCATTTTTTTTAAGCGCATATCCTCCATTTTACCTTGAATAACTAATCATTTTTCAATGAAAGCTTTTATACTTGTAGCACAAGAGTAAAGTACATCCAATTACCTTCAGTTTCATATACAACAACAAAGTTATTTATGCATATGAACATTTTAAAAAATATTTCCAAACAACAACAATAAAAACGCACTGGGGTGGCCATTTTTGCTTGGGCCAAACCCACTTTTTTGCTTGGGACTGAAAGAGTTAATGTTTCGGGTTTCCTCGATTTTTCCTACGTGGCCCATTATTCCCCTCTCAGAGCCCACCCCGCGGTCTTACTTCGTTATGGCCTTCATTATAAATTCACACTTGGCCAGTAGTGGTAGATTGTAACAGCGATTGATCCCAGGGAGAAATAGTTTCTTTGAAGAAGCGGACCACTAGCGGCAGCAAAGGTGAGACAACCCTTTTTTTGATCTGAGTACCCACTTTTATCTCCGATTCAAGGGGAGACAAAACTCACGTTCGTTCTTTGTGGTTGTGGCCCTTGAACGCCGCAGTGAGTGCGAGAATAATATTACGTCTTAGCTGGGAAACTTTCTCACGGTGGTTGTCTTTGATGTAAACTCTAGAATCACTTTTTTCTTACTATTGATTACGTTATACATCGAATATCGGTGGGAACACGCGATGCCAGATGGCCGAATTATCATCTCTGGTAGACTATAAATCTGATAGGTTTACTCAGTCAAGCACATTCGTAAATATTTCCTGCCCGTAAATGGCAGACGTTAACACAAAAACAGGATTGTGTTGCCATTCTCGTCATCTCGGGGTGAGTAGATATCTTTTATAATATACGAGGGGCGTTCAGAAAGTAATGCACCACATCGTTTTTCTCAGGAGCTGTTTATTCAAAAAGCAAGAAATTTATACACAATATACATGGATATGTCATGTAAACATCGGTATTATTCAACATAATCCCCATCAACTTGTACGGTTTTATGCCAGCGTGAAACAAGTGCATGTATTCGTAGCCCGTACCAGATTTTGTCTTGATCATGTAGCCATTTCTTCGCTGCATGAATCACTCCTTCATCATCTTCAAACCTTGTCCCACGGAGTGCATCTTTAAGTGGACCAAATAGATGAAAATCAGAGGGTGTCAAATCGGGACTATAGGGTGGATGGGGTAGTACAGTCCAACCCAATTTGGTGATTGCTTCCCGTGTTGCCAGACTTGTGTGAGGGCGCGCATTGTCGTGAAGGAGAAGCAGGTCTGTTGGATTCTTGTGCGGCCAAACTCTGCGAAAACGTTGATTGAGTTTTTTCAATGTCTCAATGTAAGCTTGCGAATTGATTGTCCCTCCTCTTGGCATAACGTCCACAAGAATCACATCTTCAATGTCCCAAAAGACAGTGATCATGACCTTTCCAGCTAAAGGAATTGTCTTGAATTTCTTTCTTCTTGGTGATTGCGGATGATGCCACTCCATTGACTGTCTTTTTGTCTCAGGTTCAAAATGATGTGCCCAGGTTTCGTCACCTGTAACGATCTTAGCCAAAAGTTCTCTCCATCAGCATTGAAACGCTCCAACAATTCAGAAGAAATTGCTTTCCTTTGCAATCGGTGGTCATTTGTGAGACTTCGAGGAACCCATCGTGCGCAAACTTGAGAAAATCCGAGAGTTTTTATAACTGCATTTGCACTACCAATGCTGACTGACAGCTGTAAGGCCAATTGTTTAGTAGTGATTCGCCTATCAGTAAGAATAATGCCCTCAGCGCATTTCAACATTTCTGCGTTGGTGGCTGTGGCAGGACGTCCATAGCGCGACCGATCAAGCAGCTCCATATCTCCATTTCCTGGTTCTTTGATTCTCTGAACCCAGCGACTGATTGTACTCCTGTCGACTGCAAAACTTCCATACACATCACATAGACGCTTGTGAATATTCACAACAGTTTCCTTCTCTGCAACGAGAAATTCTATCACAATTCGCTGTTTATAACGCAAGTTGCTAACACGCTCCATTTCAACTGTTTAGGGCAGCCGTATTATTTGGCCGGTTGCAATGCAATTTGTGGTGCACACAATTGGCACATGCCATATTTGAAGTGTGCAAAATTTCATGCTTCTATCTTTATTATTAGCTGAGAAAAACGATGTGGTGCATTACTTTCTGAACGCCCGTCGTATATATATGTGTATATATATATATATATATATATATATATATATATATATATATATATATATATATATATATAAATATATATATATATGTGTGTATATATATATATATATATATATATATATATATATATATATATATATATATATATATTCATGTTAGCTTTTATATATACCTAATAGGAGTGTGACTTGAATTATTTTAGGTGATTTATCCCGGCAATTAATTCAGTGATAATGTAGCGTCGCCTACTGCCTTAGTTAACGGGTGACGAAGCAGTCAGGTGACAGTGTTATTGTTTACAATGGGTTAATGGTAAACTTACGATAACAGATACTTACTAGGCGTAGAAACAGAGTAGTCCGTTCAGTGCTTACCATGGGTTAAGAGTCGGCTAAAATAACGGTCATTACTGTAAGGAAATGTCAGCGTTGTAGGTTATTCACTTAAAACTGAATAGTGATGTGTAGGCACCATAACACTGAATTATAGGAGATAGTCACTTATTACTTTCTGATAGAAACTTCTAGTGGTTGTGTGGAATCATTATATGCCTACTTGGGTAGTTAGTCACCAGTTTAGAACTTTCACAGCAATACAGAAAGCAGCCACCAGCTGGAGATATAATTATATCTTATGTTTAAGTCACAACTGTATTATTATAGCAAGAACATTGCATTTTCTATGTATTCATTTTTGGGAGGTTATTACTTTTCCTTTTTTTTTTGTGTGTGTATCGACCCCAAGGGGCGCGTACCATTTATTATGTAATGTCAAATGCTGTATTTTTATGTAAATTCACTTAATGTTGTAAGATGAATAGCATATCCACTCAGCTGGAACTACAGGGTTAGATATCCCTTATGTTGAGTTGGAAGAGGACAGAGTAGATTTTGCTGTCAGAACATTTACTGACAGGTACATGTGTGTACAAAAATATATTAGCCTATGCAGGCGCATGCTGATAATTGATAAAGTGGAAGTAACAGGTGGGCGACTCACACGAATAAAGACAGCCGAGACTATCATAGCAATGACAACCATAATTATAGATCCCATAGTGGAGCATAACTGTTTATTATAACGTTATTGTAATTTTATTGTTTGCTTGATGTAAAAGTCGTTTCTTTTGGATCTCAGTTTTCAGGATACTTCACTGCTATCGCAGGATTCCAGTCAGGCGAAGACCGTCACATTCTCTTCGATCTCGCGGGTTTTTCTGAAAGCAATTAGTGCCACGAGTTGTCACCCCTTACCTGAAATACAACCCTTTGTCAACGCCCATCCCTCTAATGGGAAATAAGCTCACGCAGTATTTAAAGAGCCAAAGCAAAATCTGAGGTTCTTGTGTCTTTGTTCACCTATTCTGAAATTCAATGACCACACAGGCTTCCGTACATTTGCCTGCGCGGGGTTAGTCTTTTTCGCAGGTAGGGGTGGCGGGTTAGTCTATTATGCATTTTCGCAGGTAGGGGTGGCAGCATGGCTCATGAATGTATTAAGCATAGAAAGACAGCATGGCACTGTTATGCACAGATTCTTTTGTAGGCAATGAATATAGAGATATATATATAGAAAGATATTTATTTGTCTGTTAACACTTTTTGTTGTTAGTCAAAGGTACATAACCCTTGATTTACTTGTTGGTACATTTTATTACATCTGTTACCTTCTCTTGGGTCTTATATGAATACTAAGATTTACGTCGGCCCATCTTGAGTTGAACTCTGGGGGTCACGCGCTTCTGCGCAGGTGTCGAATTGAGGTTGTCGAGAGAGACTTCCGTGATGATGGGCGGATCCTGATCGCTGTCGGACGAAGGTCGGAAGATTTGTTCTTTGCTGTGAAATTCTGGGGGAAGGCGACATCGTCTGTGTGACTATTATGTCTATGTTCCTCCCCAGAATATATTCTTAGCGCCAAAGGATGGCGTGTGCTATTTTTCTAGTGTTTTCTAGGATGTTAAGGTAACGAAAGACATTTACTGAACTTTTCGTTATGCCTAGACCTGCAGCCAGGGATATGGTCTGCATATGAGTGGGCTGAATTCTTTATTGACGACATTGTGCTAGCAGCACCAATATCTATTATGTACATTGCATTATTATATAGATATAATCTACACAGCATTATCGATGTTTAGGAACAGAGCCCTTTACTTATGCTTCATTATGCATCTTTGCAGTGAGCGACGCTCACTGGAGATAATAAGCCATTTTGGATCCCACCTTTGCCTAAGCGGATCATTGTTCGGAGAACAGGAATGCCTTATTATCTGATGATGGTACAGAGATCTATCTACTATGGTAACCCACTACTGGTGGTTTTGAGATTGTCGTCATAAAAGCCTACTAATTTACGGCTTGAAATTCTTCGTCAGAAGAGGTTCTGTCAGGGAGCCATTGATGATAAACATTTGCTAACATTAACTGACGCGATCAGTCAGTTAGGCTTGGGAGTAAATACAACTAGAACCCTGAGTGACTAGCTACTAATGTTCTGTTGTATCCACATTCTATACGAATGCATATTTGATGTCGTAGACCATTTTGTCGAGCATGTGATGTTTTTGCCAAACTGTTCCAGTGACTATATATGTGTCGTCAGAGTGTGCGTCCTATTAAATGTATGAAATTATCAACAGTAGTTCCAGACATCATTGATTTTCATACATGAGTGAATGAGTGCCTTATTACTTGTCAACTTTGCAGAACAGTACCACCCATTCGCATAACGTACATTTGCACTCTCATTCAACATAAACACTGTCCCTTGTCGGGGCCTCAATACTCCATGGACAAGGTGACCTGTATGCCCTACACTGTGTCGGTTCGAGTTGACCATCAACCTTCATCAAGATGACTAGTACACACAAACTACATGCACCACAGTCACCCTTATCAATGTAATGTACCAGTGTGACGCCTTTGCATGTACAGTTTGCAGTCTACATTTATCAGTGTGGTGGCTTCATGTACACAGCATTTTCCAGTGATAAGAAGATATACACTTATCAGGCACATTTTTCAGCATGGCACATTTTTTTTTTTTTTTTTTTAATTTAAAATTTTTGCCTCGTCTTGGCGAGGCGCGTCCCGTTCAACCTAGTCGGTTATATTAGGGCGCACGTCCAAATATAAAAGACCCTTATGTCTAAGGAACGTCGTTAAGCCGTAGCAAAACATGCTATGTTTTATACAGTGGATAGCATGGCACATGAATGTATTAAGCATAGAAAGAAATGTAAAGAGCGGTACAGGTGGACTTTTGCATGCGTATTTGAAGGTCTATGCTCCTTTGCGATCTGTAGGGCAGTGATGATAAAGATATATGACCTCTTTTCATGTCTCTTTTTGAATACTTTCAACGATGTAACGTGTAGTTCTTGAAATTGTCTTGTTAAGATGATTGTCAATAAATTTTTTATTTTAATCCTTTTTGTTTTGGGGTGGGGGGGGGGGGGGGGGGGGGGGGGGAGGCGGGGGGGGGGGGGGGGGGGGGGGGCGGGGGGGGGGGGGGGGGGGGGGGGGGGGGGGGCGTGGGGGAGGGTGGGGGGGGGGGGGGGGGGGGGGGGGGGGGGGGAGGGGGGTGGGGGGAGAAGACAACAAGACTATTCATCATCATCAGACATATCAATATCTTAGATCGGCTGCAATGGATCTCAGGCGTCTTCTGTCTTTTCTCTTGATATTGTGATGGACTCTTTCTTGTCCATCTCTTGATGTTACATTTCCACTAATAGCGCTGTCTTCCTCTTGCACGTTTGCCTTTAACTCCGCCTTCTATTATGGTTTTTAGTAAGGTGCTGTGTCTTTTTACAAGGCCAACATATTTTTTACTGTCTAATGTTAACCTCCGTCATTAATTATCTTTTCATTCCTAGGTTGTCTGTGACCTCTTTATTTGTTTTCCTCTCTATCCATGAGACGCACCCCACTCTTCTATATATCCCCATCTCAAATGCCTCAATTCTTTCCTCTAACTGCTTGTTCATTCTCCATGTTTCTAAACTACACAATGATGAAGAATATATGTAGCACTTGATGATTTTCGAGGGTATTACCAGGCTACAACGTCTTGTATACTTTGACATGCATCCTAATATTAGCGGGTCTGAATGCACACAGGGAAACTTTTGTCAAAGTTTAATGGTGAGCGCCTTTTCAAAGCTAGGCAAACTTTACTTAACATGGATAATTAAAAAATGAGTAAAATGGAGAAAGAATGAAACTAATAAAAAAACAAACTCAAAGAAAAGTAAAACGAGACAAGAGAGATAGAGTCAACACATTAAAAAAAAAAAAGCGATGTATGACAAATTTCAAAATGTTGAACAGGTGACTAGAGCTGTGGTTCCCAAACCGTGGTCAGCGGACAACTTACGGTCCACGGCAAATTTTCAGGTGGTTCACAGCTGCGTTATCGATTTGGTATTAAAGTGCTTTGATTTTGCTCTGATCCTCCCTACGTTTTTAGTGCTATAAAAACAAAAGACAGAAACGGTTTGCAAGCTGGGCCGGATTAAGCTAGTACGGGGTCTGTAGCATATGTCAAGAAAGGGGCCCTATATTTAAAAAAAAACCCAATAAAACAACACAAATATATTTGAACACATACATTTTTAATTTGCATATAATTATCATTATCAAAAGTAACAACACAGTCAACATTATTGTTTAAATATTAATGTTTCTACATTTAGCATGAGCAAATTTGTTGATGATATAGGATGTATCAATTTCACGCAGATGTTTATGTTCAATGCTCATTAGTGTGAGATTGTTCAATCTCTTTTGACCCATGGTGCTCCTTAGTTCATTTTTAATAAGTTTCAGTTTTGAAAATGATTGTTCTCCACTGCAGTTGGTTACCATTCGTGACAAATAGATGCGCAAGGCGATTTCTACATTTGGAAAACAAGACTCCAAAGAATTGTCAATTATCCAACGGTAAAACTGTAACTCTACAAGGTCTAGATAAGTGCCAATATGAGAAGCCAGATCAGTTTTCAACAGTTCTGTAACCTGCACAAGTTCTTCACAAAGACTTTCTTCCAGATCTTCCGGATATGATTTAATAAGATTCGATGATCTCGTTACCACCTCTTCAGGTGTAAACGACTGTAACTGACGAATGAATCCAAATACATCATTCAACTTTTGATAAGCTTTCTGGCGTTTTGACAAGGTAGAGAGCAAG
Source organism: Oreohelix idahoensis (assembly GCA_024509875.1). NCBI lineage: Eukaryota > Metazoa > Mollusca > Gastropoda > Stylommatophora > Oreohelicidae > Oreohelix > Oreohelix idahoensis. Next base: position 34,597 of record JAMPIV010017371.1, read on the forward strand.
CTATCAATAAGGACAAGAAATGTTCGGCTTTTAAACTGCTGAGAAGGCGTTTGAGATTCATCAAGTGTGCTGGAACCACTGAAATCATCATACTCTCGATTTCGTTTGTGTTTTCTTCGAGTTTGTTCTTGATAATGTTCACACTCAGTCACATCCTTGGCCTTTTGCTCTATGTCTGCAAAAGTAGACTGCATAGCTTGAATATACCCCCGCAGGGATTCATAGAGTGCACAAGCTGTATTCAAATCTTGGTCAGAAGATTGCAAAGAAGCACTGGTCATTTGAAAACGCTGTAATACTTGATCCCACAGATGATCATTATTCCTGTTTCTAACTTCATCATGGTTGAAAGTAGACCACGAGCCTGTTGACGACACTCTGCCTTCTGATCATTGTTATCTGAAATATCATCCAAGACTTGTTTTATTGCAGAAAAGCTGTGTAAAAGTGCTTTTGTTGCATCTGCCCGAGCGAACCACCTGGTATCTGACAGTCTTTTCACAAAGGGCAAATGGGACTTATTATGAGTACCGCCAGCACATTATGCAGTAGAAAGGAGACCCCACCGGTAGGTAGAAGCAGAAAAGAAGATATACAGGCTTTCAACAAATTAATGTCATGAAGGATACTGTCAAACGGGTCTGACTGAAGAACTTTATTCCGATATGTCGCCACAAAAAGTCACACATGTAGTCAAGTCTCTAACACTTCACTCCCCTGTATCATACAGCTGGTCTTACTGTAGTGAAGTCTCTAACACTTCACTCCCCTGTATCATACAGCTGGTCTTACTGTAGTGAAGTCTCTAACACTTCACTCCAATGCATCATAAAGCTGGTCTTACTGTAGTCAAGTCTCTAACACTTCACTCCAATGCATCATAAAGCTGGTCTTACTGTAGTGAAGTCTGTAACACTTCACTCAAGTCTGTAACACTTCACTCCCCTGACAACTCCAAGAGATTCATCTTCCACGGCCTTGACACTGCGATTGAATGACACGCTGTTAGATTTTTCGCGCGAATTTAAGAAAACAATTTAAGAAAAAGTACGCTGCTCCGTTTGGCTTCTAAATTTCAACAATTTTAATCTGTGGGTGAATAAAGACACAAGTACCAAATCTGAAATTGAATTTGGCAGTAGTGGTTTCCTACTCGCCTCTTTATCACCAGTCAGAACATTGCGGCTTCTAACGTATCTATCTGCGCAGCGTCTTCAGCAGAATTGAAAACATCAGACTTTGTGCTTAAACGGAGCACTCAGTCAGAATTAAAGTCAAGCCAGCCAAACCGGATTTAATACCAAGTACGCAGGCCTAAATTTCTCACGAGCTATATAATAGCGCCGTGGACCATTTGTCCTAAAGTAACCTCTTCTTGTGTGTGTTTCTGGTCATCCAAAACCCCGCACGTATTAGCGGTCATCCGGATATAGACAGAGTGTCTACAACCTATCTCGTGATTAGTGTGTGAACGGTGCATGGATAGCACCTACAGCGGATTTAAATTGTAATTCTTCATCTATAGGAGGATATATATATAACGACACTAACTGGCGCTATTGCATTTGGTCCCACAAAAACGGACGGATTGGAACTCTGTTTATTCATTTCTCGGTGTTCTACAGGTTTTGTGTTGGTGGTTTGTGTGTTCGTTAGTGTGTAATGGCATATTTGTAAACTTGATGTGATTATTGATGTTTTATTATGTTGTTGTGCTGATATACTTATTTTTCATATATTTTCTTCCTTCTAGAACCTTTAATAAATTTTACTCATTTATTAACGCGCTGTTCACGACCTTTTCATCCATACTTAATATTACAAGCTCTTACTATAGTCTCTATTTTTGACGAGAGAAGAGAGAGAGCGGGTGGTGCTTAGACTATTTAAGTGTGTTGAGGCTTGGAGAGAGAAATAATTTTAGTGAATCCTCTTAGACGTCACTGTCTGGTGTATGAGATGTCACTGTCTGGTGGATAAGATCTCACTGTCTGGTGTATCAGATAACACTGTGTCTGGTGTATGAGATAGCACTGTGTGGTGTATGAGACATGACTGTCTGGTGTATCAAATAACACTGTCTTAGGTAATCTCTTTCAAGATATGGATATTGTCTGGTGTATGAAATATCACTGTCTGTTGTATGATACATCATTGTCTGGTGTATGAGACGTCACTGTCTGGTGTATGAGATGTCACTGTCTGGTGTATGAAATATCACTGTCTGGTGTATGATACATCATTGTCTGGTGTATGAGACGTCACTGTCTGGTGTGTGAGACGTCACTGTCTGGTGTATGAAATATCACTGTCTCGTGTATGATACGTCATTGTCTAGTGTATTATGAAATATCACTTGTCTGGTGTATGATACATTATTGCCTGGTGTATGAGACGTCATTGTCTGGTGTATGAGACATATTGTCTGATGTATGAGACGTCACTGTCTGGTGAATGAAATATCGTCACTGTCTGAAATATCACGATTTTCATATGATACATCATTGCCTGGTGTGTGAGACGTCACTGTCTGGTGTATTAGACGTCACTGTCTGATGTATGAAAGTTCACTGTCTGGTGTATGATACATCGTTGTCTGGTGTACGAGACGTCATTGTCTGATGAAGGAAATATCACTGTCGTTGGTGTATGCTACATCATTGTCTAGTGTATGAGACGTCACTGTCTGGTGTATGCTACACCATTGTGTATGACTGTCTGGTGTATGATACATCGTTGTCTGGTGTATAAGACGTCATGATGAAGGAAATGTCACTGTCTGGTGTATGATACTTCATTGTCTGGTGTATGAGACGTCAATGTAGGGTGTATGAAATATCACAGATGTGTGTGATACATTATTGTCTGGTGTATGAGATATCACTCTCTGATGTATGAGTCATAACTGTCTGGTGTATGAGATATCACTGTCTAGTGTTTGAGATATCACTGTGTGGTGTATGAGACGTCACAGTCTGGTGTATAAGATATCACTGTCTGGTGTATGAGATAACACTGTGTCTGGTGTATGAGATATCACTGTCTGGTGTATGAGACATCACTGTCTGGTGTATCAGATAACAATGTCTCAGGTAATCTCTTTCAAGATGATGGATATTTCTCCGGCAAGTCTGTCCAGAAAGGATTATCTCATTATCATTGAACTATTGTCAATGATAATATTATCGACTGTGGTCATCCTAAGGTTGTTTACTCACTAATCCGGTCGCTCCCGTCCACTTGTCTGGTCTGGTAGGAAAATGTGTTACACATTAATAAATCCCACTTCTCTCTAAAGATCCAAGGTGTCAAAATGCGTTCAAACGGAATTGATTGATTACCTAATCAGCAAAAGATTGTCGCTAAAATCCCGACATGACAAGAGTTGAGGGAAGATAGTGTAAACAATGATTAAATACAGAAAATGAGACGTAGCGCAATAATGTCGGCGATAAACATGAATGCTAGGAAAAGAGAACGAACAATTCTGTCACAATTTTGTAGTATATGAGATATGGCTGAAGCATGATTTTGTCTTGTCTGGTGTATAGAGATGTACATCAACTTATAGTCCATAAGAAATGACTGAAGCATGAGAGATTATTGTCTGGACCATGAAATATCATTGTGTAGTAAACGAGGCATGAATGTTACATGAAAATACAGTCTGATGCATGAGGTATAACTGTGTAGTACATGGAGTAACAGTGTCTAGTGGTATCTAGTGGTGTCTAGTATATATATATATATCAGTGTGTAGTACAAGAGTTATGATTGGTTGCATCAAATTTGAGTTAGCGGTATAAGAGATGTCATCGTGTAATTCATCAAAAGATATAACCGTGAGGAAAATGAGATATTTAATACCACCTTATGTTACCTGTATTATCAGCGTATTTTTCGTGCCATATTACTATGACTCCCATGATACAGAAGATAACGTTTACTGCGCCCATTCCCACAAGAGAAAGTATTCTGGGATTAACGAACAGCGTCTTTGTTTTGATGGTCAGAAGGAAAACGCCATGTTGATGGTGTAATAATGGCCGAAAATCAGACTGATCGCTTCAGAGCAGGTTAGTAAATGGAGGTACTGTTATTCATACTCCGGTTGAAGTGAAGAAGTGGGGTGTTTTCTTCGATGTCCTCCAAGTATGTCACCAATCGTTTGGATTTAGGTTAAGGTTACGGTCTTCTACTTCGTACACTCTCAGACGTCCACTTGAATGTTCTCACAAAAAGCAGTAAGTCAGTTTGAGGCTATTTGAATCCCGGTTAGGGTCTAGGGTTAGGATTCTTAAACCTAATCCTATCTCTTATCCCTTCTTACTGCGTCTCTGAATGATCTGTTGAGACTGTATCGAAAACACGCCCCAACTGTTCTTCATTTCAACCCATGCTCCTCAAGCATTACATCTGGTTTTGGTTTTAAGGACTATCTTCGTTGCACACGGACAACTCCATCAGTGCTCCGATTTCCCCCCTTAGATCACACCAGGAGGATCTCAGCACAGTGCACGAACTTTATGACACTGGCGAGAATCCCAATGTGTGAGTACAGGAATATCACATATTCTATCAATATTTTTGTGGTGGGTAGGCTTCTAATTTTGTAAATAATTTAAATTTGCAAGATCAGCGGCCGTATGGCCTACTATTTACGATTTCCAACTGCCGTGGGATTTTTAACGTGCACAACTTGCACACAGGATCTCCTATTTTTTCGCCCTTATCTGAGAAAGCTAGGCATCCAATCTCAATACCAAGGTGACCGGGGGGTGGGGGGGGGGGTATGACATCATTAGTACCACTGGTTCTAAAAAAATAATTTTCATAAATTATATTCCCTCCTCTGGGAATCTTACCCGGTACCTTTAGCATTCGAGGCGGACGCCATACCTCTTAGCCAGTCCGACCCCCCTATCATTACATCTACCTGTTGTTTGGTCGTAACTAGCAGTACATCTAGGTACGACCACACAACAGGTTGTGTTTTGTTTTTTTTGTTCATGTTAGAAAGTTCGTGTGGATGTGTTGCAGTTCTCCACCACAGAAACATATCTGTTATGTCACTCAGAAACGATGTATTATTATTGGTATCTTCATCATTTCCCTTCTGATCCTTACGGAGCATAGATCATGGAAAATTCATGGCAAGCATTAATCTCCTGTGTCATTCATCCATGTCATGTCTGTCTCGTAGTCTCGACTTCCTGGTTTTGTTCGGTCTTTCTGCACCTCTCTTGTCTTGGAGATTTCAGAACAGTGAGAGTCTTATGTATTATTAATAAACTAGAGTAAAAGCTCGTCATGTGACGGGAATTAAATTGAAAAGCACAAATACTTAACAGCAATTTTACTTAATCAAATACTTGTGGAAAAATAATGTTAGGTGTGAATATCAGATTGTACATCAGAAGAGTACCTTGATTTTCTATTGTTTTAATTTCTACTTTTGCATTGTTATGATTTCTTGATCGAGACAATGCGACTTACAGATGTCGGTGAGAGAAAACTGGCTCGATCAAGAAAATATTGTTAAACTCTAAGCGATTATTAAACCTGTTGATCTATAACTCTACGGCTATAGTAGTATTAATCACTATTGGGTGAATTGTGTGTCTACACTCATTTTAAGTAACCCTGCACCCATATGACTCATATTGTGTTAAGTAACCCAAACATATAGAACACGGCTGTTTGCCCGCTATTAAAAGTAGCTGTGTTAGTTCTGGAGAGTCCGATTGGCAGAGTGGTTAGAGTGCTGGTCTCTCGCGGCAAAGATGCCGAGTTCGATTGACAATATCATCACGCTGCAGTTTACCCAGCTGTAAATGGGTACATGACTTTGCTCTTGAGTTAGGGTAGGAAAAGCAGCGAGGAAGGGAACTGGTCACCCCACCTCTCGACGCTGGACCTACTATAGTGAAGTCTCTAACACTTCACTCCCCTAAGGCAGTATATGCTATGGGACTAGCTTTATCTTTTTACGTTAGTTCTGAGCATGAACGGTTGACCCAATTTCTCGCCAGCGAGGTCACAGCTTTTTCTGCAGCGGAAAATACCTTATTTACTTACTTACGTACTTAGTCGTTCCGCATCTACCGTGAGGTGTAGAGGTTTAGAAGAAAGTGCACCATACTGTCCTACCCGCTGTCTTCTTCCTGGCCTGGTTCCATTCTAGTCCTCTGTCCTTCAGAGACTGCTTAGTGTTGTTGTCCCAGCATCCTGGAGGTCTGGATCCCGGGCTCTTAGTTTCCCATATGTGTCGTGGTAGACGATCTTCGCCCATTAAGAAAATACCTGTTGATTTTATTCTAACAAAAGCATCAAACTTAAATCATTGTACGCGCATTCCTGTTTATTATAACACTAAAATAATTGTGTACAAAGTCTGAACATGCACGTCGTTCACCAACCTTTGGGCACTTTTCTTTAGCGAATGTTACTATTTTCAGGAACGTTACGAACGTAATGACAAGAATGAGTTGGAAAACTATATATAGGATGATTGAGAATCTGAATGTGTGCACACAGTGTGTGGTTGACCGTGATATCGCGGTGTTTTCTTATGCCATTTCTTCTACGATACTAAAATAAGGACACTGAATGTAAATAAATAAAATTGTTATTATTGGTGCATCATATTGGATTCTCTGTTCACTGCAGCCGTCACTGGCGTCAGTCATGTACAGCCGTCATTGGCGTCAGTCATGTACGTTAAACATAATGTCTATACCAGTGGTTCTCAAGGTGGGCCATATGACCCCCCCCCCTCCCCCCCCCCCCCTTTTTTCCAGAGGGTCATGGCATATTTCTGTTTCAGTAAGTGCTATATTTCTGTATCAGTAAGTGCTATATTTCTGGGAAAGTGCCATTTTTCTAGTTAACAAGTTAACAGCTACTATGAGGTCAACACACAAACAGGGTACATTTGGCTCAGAAGGGGGCCGTGAGCAAAACAAAAGTTGAGACCTCCTTGTCTGTACTATTTCTGTAGAGAAGATTGGGGGCTCTGGCCTTACCTGCACACATCTGTCATGGAAGCCTTTTCAGACTCCATCTTCTTGAGGTCACGCTGTTCTTTCGCATCCATTCGGGTTGGAACCAGATGACACTTCGCTTAAAGTTGTAATTGATAACAGACGGCATAGGATATAACTCCCAGACCTTGTCTTCGCTTCAGACCTATCCATCCTCATCAATTCTAGTCACGCATGGGAAAAGCAGACAGAAAAATTTCCCATCCCGTCAAATCCTAGACATTTCCATTTTGGTTTGCTTTTCTTTCTGGACTTATTCCTCACTTGTCCGTCTTAAAGTATCACTGATCGGTGATCTCGCTATGTGGTTGTCACTGATTGGTGATCTCGCTGTGTTGTTGTCACTGATCGGTGATCTCGCTGTGTTGTTGTGAGGTTTAAGTCAACCGTTTTATTTTTGCTGTCATTTTTTTGTATGTTGTACCTATCGATCTCTATTTGCCTTCGGTGATTTCCATATCCATGTCACGTTTTCCTGTTGTCTTCGGTTAGTCTCTCTCTCTCTCTCTCTCTCTCTCTCTCTCTCTCTCTCTCTCTCTCACTCACTCACTCTCTCTCTCTCTCTCTCTCTCTCTCTCTCTCTCTCCGTCTCTCACTCAGTGGTATATAGATTTTTAATAGAATCAGGTTGGTTGCACTCTGCCCAATCAATCCTAAGTAGTATTTTACTATATGCAAGAACAGTAAAAATTGTTTAAGCAATTCCAGATTGAGTCTTTAAGTTAAATTAAATGGTAGACCACAAACTATTAGTTTTATACAAATATATACACCAACAGAGGATAGAACAGAGGAAGATAATGATATTTACATTGAACATATCATAGCCGTGACACAACGTTGATCTCACGAGACAGTTACAGTGCTTGAACATGTCATTGCAAAATTTAGTAATGAAAAACTGGAAGATGTCATTGATGGTTATGACGTGGGAGAAATACGTGAGAGAGGCGACAGACTGATAGAGTGGGCAAGAAGACATGATATAAAAGTAGGGAACACCTGGAATCATCTGGTTTAGCTAACATCCTAGACGCCTTTAGACTTGGAAAAACACAGGAAACAAAGTTAGTCAAGAAACTCTCTACATATTAATATGCAGGAGATTTAGTAACAGTTTTATATACGCGAAAACCAGATTAGGAACAGACTGCAGCATTCCTCGTGTACCTGTAATAGAAAAACATACAATAAAACTGAAGAAAATAGAGATCGAGAAAATCTACAAAAGATGACCATCTACATTTAGACTTATTTAAATTACATGAGTAAGATACTGAGCGATATAACATTACAATACTGTACATAGAGGAAGATACTGAGCGATATAACATTACAATACTGTACATAGAGGAAGATACTGAGCGATATAACATTACAATACTGTACATAGAGGAAGATACTGAGCGATATAACATTACAATACTGTACATAGAGGAAGATACTGAGCGGTATAACATTACAATACTGTACATAGAGGAAGATACTGAGCGGTATAACATTACAATACTGTACATAGAGGAAGATACTGAGCGATATAACATTACAATACTGTACATAGAGGAAGATACTGAGCGGTATAACATTACAATACTGTACATAGAGGAAGATACTGAGCGATATAACATTACAATACTGTACATATAGGAAGATACTGAGCGATATAACATTACAATACTGTACATAGAGGAAGATACTGAGCGATATAACATTACAATACTGTACATAGAGGAAGATACTGAGCGGTATAACATTACAATACTGTACATATAGGAAGATACTGAGCGATATAACATTACAATACTGTACATAATTGAAACAGTGTCATAGACAAAATAGAGAGCATAAATAAAAGTTGGTATTTGCTAAAGTAGTCAGTACACCAAAAATCGAAATAAATACCAGCAATAAGACTGACTGCAAAGAAGAAATGGATGACAGAAGAAATTTAACAGGCAATAGAGACAAGAGAAAAGAAGAAGCAGGACAGCGATATATATGAAAAACAAAATTAAGAAATTCTAAACTTCTTCTTCTTGTTTGTACACTCTCAGCCGTCTACTTGAATATTTTCAAAGAAAGCAGTAGTCAGCTTAAGGTTATTTGCATCACCGTACGGCTTGTCCACAAATGGTACTGTAAGCAAAAGCAAGAAGACAAACGAGTGTTAGTTAATTCAGAGGTGAAGACAGTTCACCGTGACGCTCAGAAATGAAGCAAAATTTGTGTACATGCAAGTAGATCCAAGGAACTGGCTGTTTGAAATCAAAAGAATGAACACTATCTATTGTTAAGAAAAAGTATTAGAAAGATGGACAGAATGCACGAAGAGTGCTATAGTGATGACAGATCAGAATTAAATATTCAAGATAACTGTGAAGGAACATCTATACTCGTGGCAGATTTTGAGGACGCCATACGCCACGTGATGAAATGCAAAACCTGTGGACCAGATAATATTACGACAGAGGAAATTGAGGATGTGGGAGAATTAGGGATATTCGTGGTAACAGAACTCTTGAATTATATTTACAAGAGTGGATACAGACTTGATGATTTACTAATACAATTATGTTATGCTTTGTCTGTGGTATGTCCTGATGACGGCACTAATTCTCCTGTGGTTATTTATATGTATGCAAAGGTTATGAAGCTATGGAACAACCCGTCACAAAGTGACGAAAAAACAAAACCAATGGGCTGAAATTCCAGAAATTGTGTCCACATAACAAAAAAACAAAACAAAAAACAAACAATCATGAATATTTCTTAAACATCCGTCCTTAATAAGGATGGGAACGACATGCGCATTATTTCTTTAGGCGCGAAATTGTATTTCCACGCCGTAAATTTCCGAATAATACGCCATGAAAAGATTGCAAGTTTGGTTGGGAATGATGGGACAAGACTATACCGCTAAGGCAATTAGTAAATAAGTGCGATTGTGACGTCTCGTATAGAATTCCTCTGTCACAGTTGACTTACAGCCAGATATTCCCATTGATGCACTTTTCCGCAGTTTTGAATATTGCTTTTATTAGTCTGGATCCCATTGATTACCATTCTACATGTTCTTTCTCTACCTCCTTTGACAGCATTAGGGTTCTTTTTTCCTCATGTCTTGAGAATATAACTGTTTCTCTTGTGCTCAGTTTCTGTATTTCGTTTTCATTCTGTTTTGTTTTACTCAGTCCCAGCGTGCAATTTGTATAATTTTTCGATTCTGCTGCCACCTGTGCAGATTTTCCTTGCTCATATAGTGAACGAACATTTGACGTGTATCGCAGCTTTTTGCGTCATTATTATTTTTTGTATTTTTTTTTATTTTATGGAGGACATTATTCCATAATGAACATTAGAATGAAATTACTTCATTTGAAAAACGTGTTGTATTTGAGGTTTTGTGATTTATGTTTGGACAGAATTGATAGCCAATCTAGTTGTGTTTTAGTAGGTCACGCGCACTCCATTAGAAGAGAACAAAAATGTATTAATCGCTTTCTTCGAATAGTAATTATCATTTTCGTGCATACAAATATAAAATAACTATTTTATGTAAGACTTTCGTGTTAAATAAAAACATACGTTGATATATTCTATCGACATCTAATAATTTGATATCTCCAGACACTGTTTACGCTGTTCTGTAAAAATGTGGGCACCATTGACCAGGCAGAAGACGACTAGAGAGAGAGAGAAAAGAGAGAGTGAGAGAAAAATTTTCATTAGGACAGTATTTAACATCATACAGCCCTCGCGTAAAACCCATGACTGACCATGGGAGCACCCACTAGACCTAACGGTCTTTTATATTTGGACATACGCCCTAATATAACCGAATAAGTTGAACGGGACGCGCCTCCCCAAAACGAGGCAAAATTTTATTTTAAAAAACATACCTACAATGCTTTAAGAGCAGCGGTAACGCAGTGGTTAGTGCACTGGCTTCGTAGCTCGGTGGTCCATGGTTCGATCCCCAGTTGAGGTGGGATTTTTTAGACCGCAAACGGCTCCGGAGTCGACCCAGCCTCATGAATTGGGTACCAGAACAGCTCTGGGAAGATTAAGTCTAACACCGTATTCCCAATATGCCTCAAAAGGCGTGTAACGGGATCCTTTTTTACCTACCTACAACGCTTTACGAGATAAATCTTTGTCATAATTAGCTCTTAGCTCCCAAAGGTGCATATGTCTTTAAGAAACGTATGCATAATTCTCCTGTCTTGTACCATCTGCTCAGAGTATTTCCATATATTCCTCATTTCTTTCATTTCTGTCTCCAGTACTCTTCTGTGTGTCTTTTTAGTCTCCGAAAAGGGTAGTCCAGGACCTGCCTTCTAAATGCTATCAACAGGCTACTGCAGTGAATGTCCTATCTATTGCCAGTTTCCTCTCATGCCACTGGCACTGTATTAATCTTGCCATCTGTTCCACATTGGTGACCTTGCCGAACCAAACGGTAGAAATGAACATATAAAAACCAGAAAATCCCAGAACTTTTCGCGGTTCAATCTAGTGAGGACATTCTGGGTAATAAAGATGATTGTGTAGGATTGTACTCAGTATAGTCTAGTGACGATAGGTTTCTGCGTTGTAATGAAGATCACGGCCTAAGACTGTACTGGGTAGTATGTGCAGTCTGCTGACGGCATACACATTCTGGGAAATAAACATGACTGCAGAATTGTACTCGGTACAGTCTAATGACGATATGTACACACTGGGTATTTAAAATCATTGTCTATTACTCCATATAATCATGTTACAACAGACACATTCTCATTAAAAAAGATGATTGCTGTACGTGTGAACTCGGTACAGTCTACAGACAACATGCATATTCTAGGTAACAAAGATCACCAATGATTGGGTACAGTCTATTTATCACACACGGTAATAAGGTAGTCAATTAACGACATACACATACTGGGTAACAAAGATCAATGTCCATGACTGAGCTTGGTACAGTCTAGTGATGTCAAACACACTCAGGTAACAAAGGTCACCGCCCAGGACAGTGCTTCATACAGTCTAGCGACGACATGCATATTTTAGGTAACAAAGATCACCTTTGAATGGGTACAGTCTAGTGATACCCACGCATATTTTGGATAATAAGGGTCACCACCTAGGTCTGTACTCAGTACAGTCTAGTGACGACATCAAATTTAGGGTAATATAGATCACTGTTTAAGGACTGCCTTCGGTACAGTCTAATGACGACATGCATAATCTAGGTAACAAAGATCACCTATGACTCGGCACAGTCTAGTGATACCCACGCATATTTTGGATAAATAAAGGTCACCACCGAGGTCTGTACTCAGTACAGTCTAGTGACGACATCAAACTGTTTAAGGAATGTTTTTGGTACAGTCTAGTGACGACATGCATATTTTCGGTAATAAGATCACCTATGACTGGGTACAGTCTAGTGATACCCACGCATATTTTGGATAAATAAAGGTCACCACCCAGGTCTGTACTCAGTACAGTCTAGTGACGACATCAAACTGTTTAAGGAATGTTTTTGGTACATGTGGTAAAGTGGGATGTTATAAATATTTATAGGGGACTTAGTGTACTGACTGAGATCAGCTGTGAAGGTATCTGTATCTAATAAGTGTGGTGTATTACAGATGACCTTACTTGCTACCACATTTATACCTCAGACAGAATTATTCTGGAATATTGTGATGACTACGTTAAATGTCTAGGGTTATGAAAATGATGAAGTATAAGTCACAACAACAACAGACAGATAAACAGTTTAATTTATTCCACAACACTCTACAACACTGTGACACTCACACACATATAACACTCTATAAGACTATCTTAAATGAGTCAAGTGTTTAAGTTTAAAAATATATGTATTAATTCTTTCAATGATGGGTATCCTGATTCAACTACACAGTGAACCAGGAATCACAATCAAATGTAATTACAAGTATTATGTACACAGTTTATATATATGAACTTTGTATTGACATAGTTTATTATTATTATTCTATGTGTGTAATTTGTGCAGTAGTAATATGAGGTAATACTGGTTTTGTTCAAGCTTGGTTGTTGTTTTTCATCATGACTTCAAGTGTTTGATTATCGGGGAAATAGTATTGGGAAAAGTTCACAGTTCCTGTCATTTGAACCAATTAATTGTCCCTCTGTGTTTAACAAAATGTCAATTTTTGAGGGGGCACATAATGTTGAGCTACTCTGGCCACAGAAGCTTATCTTTCGTGATGGCGGCAGGAAAAGACTCCTCTGCTCGATTGCTTCACTGTGTTCTGGAGACACCTCACTGGTCGCTATCTGGACCAAGGAGTATGCTGTCAGCCTCTGGATTCAGCAAAACTCAGACCAGGTGCTGCTTCAATAACTAGGACCACAGTCCCTGAAACAAGAAGGTTGTACCTCCTACTTCATAACTAATTTATAATCTATTTCCACACTGAACACAATACATAACAAACACTGAGTTCAGAGCGATAGGCCAACTGCTAGCTTCATCTGAAACAATTTACACCAGTATTCTCCTCCTAAATGGTTACTACGCCTCTGCAATTCCAGCATTAGTTCTTTCTAGTCAATAAGATAGGTGTCAGTGTACTGTTTGGCAATTCCATGCAGTTTTACTTTTCTCCGACACGTCCTGTTCAGGTTGGAGCAATATTTAGGCTTTGCCTCATGTTGGCTACTGAACCACACACATATACAGACATAAATTATCAATTTACATTCAATTTTCATTAAAAAGATATCAAATATTTCAAGCTTACCACAATTCATGGAAATAATACACAGATACGTTGACTGGCGATGAATAATGGCACAAATTCCGATCTGCCTCTGTCCCAGACTTTTATTTAGAAAAATATGATCTGGCTCTCAACGCACTGTTTCTTAGTAAGTTTATTTTAAAATGTGGCACTGACCTGACGCTCCTAATTGACTATATTGGCGGGTCTAACCAATCGGGCCATGTTTACACAGCTTTTCAAAAAAAAGTACCCCTACTCACGTTTCCCTAACAACAAAAAATTAGTATTTGTAGTCCGACTAATCGTGTTTAGCCTTACATTTACTTCTATCCAATCAAATAGGATTTTACATGGTGGCCCATTTCCCGTAAAATAGTGGTTTCAAAACATGCCACTGTGCGAATATTATTTGGTGTTGTCTGACACCCTCACTATTTTCTTTTGGCTATAATTTGTTAATTCCTAGACTATTTGCGTAACACTTAACATATTCTTTGTCAGCAAGTCCTAAGGAACCCAAATATATAAGTTTTAAGGGAGCTAAGTGGCGGCGTTCAAAATATGTATTTTCTTCTAGGATAGTCGTGCTGTTACCACCTCCTCACTTCCAAACTTTTAGGGTGTCTGCTGTACTGTCAGGCTTTCAAACGTAAACCAGTATAATGTCATGTTTCCTAATAAGCGTTTTTCAGGTTTTTAAACCTAACTCTCGTAGTTGTAGTGTTTTTTTATCACGGTCTATTTGAAAAAAAGTTAGTGCCTCTGGCCTTTCGCGCGGGGAGGGTGGCATTAATTGTATATCGCGAGACGCGTGTTCGTGTTGCATGCGTTCCTGCTTTCAGCCCTCCCTCTCTCTATCCTAAGTTCATCTGTCTTTCCGTTTATGTTAACGTAGTGTATAAAATGAAATTAATGGAAGTATTAATTTAGGTCATTACGCAGTGTGCCTAGCTCAAGGTTTTCTTAGAAATACAGTACACGTTTTATTGTAGAAAGCGTGTAGTGATGCAGTAGGCTTTACTATCAACGTGAAAGCGTGAGAATATGCAGACGAAGCATAAAACAGGGGTTTTTATTGTTCAACTAGCATGACGTTCTATTAACACAGGCGTACGCTATTGGAAAGCACGGGTCTTTAACCATTTCTCTTTCCTTTTATTGAATTTATGTGTTAGGCTTTACATTTACCTTTTAATTTATATATGTGGATTTAGAATGTTTCACGACAAATTCTCCCCTCTTAAAACAGACGTTATATGTCAGTCTATAATTCTATATACACATAGAGAAATTTATTATTAGTTCTGGGGCTTACGGTGATTATCATCACACGGATGGCGGCTTAAAAAATCCGCTCCCAGATTTGTCTTTCCAGATATATACTCTATGCTAAACTCAAATGGCTGCATCAGTAATGACCAACGGAGTAATCTAGAATTTTCATGTCTAGCCTGCGCTAGAAACGACAAGGGTTTGTGATCCGTTTGCAACTTAAATGCCTTCCCATACAGATAAATATTGAATTTCTTTATCGCCCATATTACTGCAAGACATTCTTTTTCGCTAGTTGAGTAATTGGTTTCAGCTTTATTCAACTTTCTGCTAGCATATGCCACTGGGCTTAATTCCCCATCCAATGCATCTGATTTCTGTAGCAGAGTCGCACCTAACCCAATATTACTGGCATCCGTCCTTACAATGAATTCTTGACTTAAGTCAGGTAATTTCAAAATAGGTTTGCTTGTGAGCTTTTCCTTCAATTCCTGGTAAGCTAATTCACATTGTGGTGTCCATGTAATTCGATCTGGATTTCCTTTACGGGTCAAATCAGTTAACGGTGCACATATGGAATTAAAGTTTTTGATATACTTTTGGTAGAAACCACATAATGAGACAAAGGATCTCACGTCTTTCTTGGTTTGTGGTCTCGGGGCTTTCTTTAGTTTCTCTAAATTCTTGGGGTCAGGGGTCATGTTTCCCTGATGGACTGTGTGTCCCAAGAATTCTAATTCTTTACATCCAACGCAACATTTGGTTGGTCGGGCTGTTAAATTCGCTTCTCTAAGTCGATTAAACAGCATATTCAGAGAGTCAATGTGTTCCTCAAATGTTTCTGTTGCTATAAGGATATCATCCATGAAATTTGTGATGCATGGATTATTCAGAGGGTCCAATAATTTTCTCATCATTCTAGAGAAGACACTAGGCGCATTCTTCAATCCAAATGGCAATCTGTTAAACTCATAGTGTCCCTCTGAGGTACTAAAAGCTAGGTATGGTCTAACCTCAGGCTTTACTGGAATCTGATAGTATCCTTTACTCAGATCCACTTTTGAGAAATATTTAGCTTTATTTAGCCTGGCAAACAACTGATTTGTATCCGGCAATGGATCCACCTGTCCTTCTGTAATAGCATTCAGTCTCCTGTAATCTATACAGAGTCTATGTTCTCCAGAGGGTTTCCTTAAGAGCACAACACTGGAACTATACGAAGATTCACTGTGTGAAATAATTCCTTCCTTCAACAAATAGTCTATCTCTTCCTTCAAAGCTTTCTCCTTAGCAAAAGGAATCGAATAGGGTTTCATACAGACAGGTGTGGGGTCTATCAGTTTCATATCATATTCCAATAAGTTTGTATGCCCCCGGTCTGTCCGTTAACACCTCTGTATGATTATCTAGAACCTGTTGCACTCTCTCTTTCTGATTTTTCGTTAAATGTGTACTGATTTTCACCTGTGCCGCTGTCTCACAGGGGTGTAATGGATATTCAAATGATGAAAGTGGTTCCTTTTTCATCTCCATGGCAATGGACAAGGTCAACAAGTGTGTCTCTTCCTGATTTTCTCTTTCCAAATATTTCTTCAGGAGATTCACATGATAGATTTTTTTCTTTCCCCTTCTTATCTATCTTATAATTTGTTCTAGACACCTTCTCTAGAACTGTATATGGACCTTGCCATCCAATTTGTAACTTATTCTGACTACCGGGTAGAAGAAGCAGTACCTTCTCTCCCACAGCCAAATCTCTGTCTTTAGCCTTCCTGTTGAAATAGGCAGCATGTTTCTTCCTGGCTTGTCTCAAATTTTCATTGGCAAGTTTCCAGCCAGTTTTTAAACGAGTGGTCAGCTCATTCACATATTGGTATGAGGATGTAATATTTTCCTCTGCCTTTTCATCAGTCCACGTTCTTAACAGCGCTTCAAGTGGACCTTTTATTGGCCTTCCAAATAATAATGTTGCCGGGGCCATACCGGTTGAACTATGGGGTACCTCCCGATAAGCAAAGAGGGCGGCGTGAAGGTACTGGTCCCATGTATCTGGTTTTTCGTGTGCCAACTTTCTCAGGATCGACATCAACGTGCCATTAAATCTTTCCACTTGGCCGTTCCCTTGGGGATGGTACACACTACAATGGAAGTGTTTGGCCTGGAAGATCCTGAAAACTTCTTCTGTTAGTTTCCCCTTGAACTGAGAGCCATTATCAGTCAAGATTTGATTGGGAAAGCCTAACCTTGTGAAAATTGTGAGTAATGCCTCTGCCACATGCTTAGAATCAATCGATGACAGGGCTACCGCCTCTCCCCACATAGAACAAGTGTCCACCAGAGTCAGAATGTAGCTGTTCCTCCTCTTAGTTCGAGTGAGAGGTCCCACAAGATCCACGGCAACTCTCTCAAAGGGTGTTCCCACTATGGGCATTTCCCCCAGAGTTGCTGGTGCAGTCCAATGCTTAGGTGCTACTCGTTGGCACTCTGGACAGGATTTTACATATCGTTTGATATCTTCAGTTATTCCTGGCCAGAAATAGTGACAAGCTATTCGCTGTCCTGTTGCGCTGATCCCCATATGACCACTGAAGGGAATCGCATGCCCTAGTTCCAACACTTTAGTCCTATATGAAGTGGGAAGGACCAGCTGTCCGTGACCATTGGATTCAGATCCAGCCTTCCTATAAATCAGTTTGTTCTTCATATAAAATTCTCCCTTGCCTGGAGGTGTATGAGATTTGGGCAACTTCTTGAAACACGGCTTGAGTGTTTTGTCCTCCGCCTGTGCCTTCCTCATCTCATCTGGATGAGTATTTATTGGATTATCCTCCTCCTTTTTAGACTGTGATCTGGTCTGCACTGTTGCCAATATCACAGGTCTCTTGGGATTCCCCAAGAAGACATATCTACACCCCAATATCAGAGGGTAGATTGGCTCATTTATCACTGCTGCTTTTATGATTCCTTCCACATATCGCGTTTTCACATTTATCCGGGCGACGGGAAGTGTCATGGTAGCTACATCCTTGGTTGCAGTTTGAATCTCCACTGTTTCTGTGGTGTATTGATCTGCCTGCACCAGGTGAGAACTCACAACGGAATCATAATCTAAACCTGTATCATATAAACACCTTATGGTGACACCATTACAGATGACATCTTCACACACTGGGGGATGGTATGGTTCCTGTAGTTCCGCAGGTTTGACCTTTTTTCCCTTTTTTCCAGATGTCATAGCAGCACAATGAGGAGGTTTCCTTCTACAATGGTCAGTGTCATGATTGTTCATCTTACAATTTTTACACCATCTCTTTCCTTGGTTGAAAGATTTTCTTTCATCATATTTCCTTTCATCGAATTGTGGGGTTTTATTTTTATTGTCATACCGTGGCCTATCAAACTGGTGCTTACCTTTGTTTTGATCTCTAGGATCAAATTTATTAAAGTTCTGTGGTGCCTTAAAATTATCTACCTGTTTCTTTTTATTACCTGATACCTCTGCCTGAGCTGCTTGATACCTTTCTGCAACATTTAGTAACTCACCCAGCCTCTCTGCACCTTGTTCCATGAGAAACTTTCTCAGGTCTGGAGCCATGGACTCTCTTAATTGTTCTATAAGGACCATTTCCTTAAGATCTTGGGTTTTCCCCAGAGAAGTCCATTTCTCCAAGTATGTCTCTAACCGTGCAGAGAACTGGTGATAGGTTTCACCTGACAGTAGTTTAGCATTCCTAAATTTTTTCCTATAAAATTCTGCGTTCTTTTCATATCTTAACAAAAGAGCCTGCTTTAGCATGTCATAATTTTCTTGATCACCTCTGCTCATTTTGGCAAAAACTTCATAAGCTGCCCCACGAAGCCCTTGAGATAACTTTAAGCTCCACCTTTCTCTCTCTAACCCATACGTGGTAGCTAATAGTTCATATCTATTTAGATAGCTCTCAATATCATCTTCTTTCTCAACAAAATGATCTAAATGAAAATTCATAGCTGAGGTTGAGGCTCCCTGACTAGCAGTAGCATCGGAGGTAAAGGGACTGGCACCATTTTCAGGAGCATGGCCTTGAAACTCAAACTCCCTTAGTCGTAACTCATGTTCCCTTTGTAATCTCTTCTCCTCCTTTTCTGCTTCCCTCTCTGCAGCTAATCTTTTGTCTTCCCTTTCAGCAGCCTGTCTTCTTCTTTCCTCTATCTGCCTCCAATGCTTTAGCCTCTTTGTCAGCCTCAATCTGCAACCTCTTAGCCTCAGCCTCAATCTGCAACCTCTTAATTTTAGCCTCTATTCTCTTTTTCAGCCTCTAATTTTCTTTCAGCCTCTTTTTCTAATCTTCTTTCTTCCCGTTCAATATATTTGTCACATTCAGCAGTGACATAAGCAATCATAATTTGCCCGTCCATTCCTAACTCTTTAGCAGTCTGCACAGCAGCAGATCGAAATTTGGCCAGGTCCGCCATTTTCTAACAGGTAAATGTATATAATGTCTAACTAAACAATACAATCTCTAACTAAATATCCAATGACAACCACAGGCACTGAGAGCTCAACGTTATTTATTTCCACCCAAGGATACCTTTTAAATTTTTATTATTCCCTGAAGTGAATTACCCCCAATATTTATAATAGGGAAAGATTCAAAATCCCGGACAGGACCCCAATATATGTGGTAAAGTGGGATGTTATAAATATTTATAGGGGACTTAGTGTACTGACTGAGATCAGCTGTGAAGGTATCTGTATCTAATAAGTGTGGTGTATTACAGATGACCTTACTTGCTACCACATTTATACCTCAGTCAGAATTATTCTGGAATATTGTGATGACTACGTTAAATGTCTAGGGTTATGAAAATGATGAAGTGTAAGTCACAACAACAACAGACAGATAAACAATTTAATTTATTCCACAACACTTACAACACTGTGACACTCACACACATATAACACTCTATAAGACTATCTTAAATGAGTCAAGTGTTTAAGTTTAAAAAATATATGTATTAATTCTTTCAATAATGGGTATCCTGATTCAACTACACAGTGAACCAGGAATCACAATCAAATGTAATTACAAGTATTATGTACACAGTTTATATATATGAACTTTGTATTGACATAGTTTATTATTATTATTCTATGTGTGTAATTTGTGCAGTAGTAATATGAGGTAATACTGGTTTTGTTCAAGCTTGGTTGTTGTTTTTTTCATCATGACTTCAAGTGTTTGATTATCGGGGAAATAGTATTGGGAAAAGTTCACAGTTCCTGTCATTTGAACCAATTAATTGTCCCTCTGTGTTTAACAAAATGTCAATTTTTGAGGGGGCACATAATGTTGAGCTACTCTGGCCACAGAAGCTTATCTTTCGTGATGGCGGCAGGAAAAGACTCCTCTGCTCGATTGCTTCACTGTGTTCTGGAGACACCTCACTGGTCGCTATCTGGACCAAGGAGTATGCTGTCAGCCTCTGGATTCAGCAAAACTCAGACCAGGTGCTGCTTCAATAACTAGGACCACAGTCCCTGAAACAAGAAGGTTGTACCTCCTACTTCATAACTAATTTATAATCTATTTCCACACTGAACACAATACATAACAAACACTGAGTTCAGAGCGATAGGCCAACTGCTAGCTTCATCTGAAACAATTTACACCAGTATTCTCCTCCTAAATGGTTACTACGCCTCTGCAATTCCAGCATTAGTTCTTTCTAGTCAATAAGATAGGTGTCAGTGTACTGTTTGGCAATTCCATGCAGTTTTACTTTTCTCCGACACGTCCTGTTCAGGTTGGAGCAATATTTAGGCTTTGCCTCATGTTGGCTACTGAACCACACACATATACAGACATAAATTATCAATTTACATTCAATTTTCATTAAAAAGATATCAAATATTTCAAGCTGGATAAAGCTTACCACAATTCATGGAAATAATACACAGATACGTTGACTGGCGATGAATAATGGCACAAATTCCGATCTGCCTCTGTCCCAGACTTTTATTTAGAAAAATATGATCTGGCTCTCAACGCACTGTTTCTTAGTAAGTTTATTTTAAAATGTGGCACTGACCTGACGCTCCTAATTGACTATATTGGCGGGTCTAACCAATCGGGCCATGTTTACACAGCTTTTCAAAAAAAAGTACCCCTACTCACGTTTCCCTAACAACAAAAAATTAGTATTTGTAGTCCGACTAATCGTGTTTAGCCTTACATTTACTTCTATCCAATCAAATAGGATTTTACATGGTGGCCTATTTCCCGTAAAATAGTGGTTTCAAAACATGCCACTGTGCGATTATTATTTGGTGTTGTCTGACACCCTCACTATTTTCTTTTGGCTATAATTTGTTAATTCCTAGACTATTTGCGTAACACTTAACATATTCTTTGTCAGCAAGTCCTAAGGAACCCAAATATATAAGTTTTAAGGGAGCTAAGTGGCGGCGTTCAAAATATGTATTTTCTTCTAGGATAGTCGTGCTGTTACCACCTCCTCACTTCCAAACTTTTAGGGTGTCTGCTGTACTGTCAGGCTTTCAAACGTAAACCAGTATAATGTCATGTTTCCTAATAAGCGTTTTTCAGGTTTTTAAACCTAACTCTCGTAGTTGTAGTGTTTTTTATCACGGTCTATTTGAAAAAAAGTTAGTGCCTCTGGCCTTTCGCGCGGGGAGGGTGGCATTAATTGTATATCGCGAGACGCGTGTTCGTGTTGCATGCGTTCCTGCTTTCAGCCCTCCCTCTCTCTATCCTAAGTTCATCTGTCTTTCCGTATATGTTAACGTAGTGTATAAAATGAAATTAATGGAAGTATTAATTTAGGTCATTACGCAGTGTGCCTAGCTCAAGGTTTTCTTAGAAATACAGTACACGTTTTATTGTAGAAAGCGTGTAGTGATGCAGTAGGCTTTACTATCAACGTGAAAGCGTGAGAATATGCAGACGAAGCATAAAACAGGGGTTTTTATTGTTCAACTAGCATGACGTTCTATTAACACAGGCGTACGCTATTGGAAAGCACGGGTCTTTAACTATTTCTCTTTCCTTTTATTGAATTTATGTGTTAGGCTTTACATTTACCTTTTAATTTATATATGTGAATTTAGAATGTTTCACGACAGTACAGTCTAGTGACGACATGCATAATCTAGGTAACAAAGATCACCTATGACTGGGCACAGTCTAGTGATACCCACGCATATTTTGAATAAATAAAGGTCACCACCCAGTACAGTCTAGTGACGACATCAAACTTTGGGTAATATAGACTGTTTAAGGACTGTCTTCGGTACAGTCTAGTGACGACGAATACAGATCACTGTTTAAGGACTGTCTTCGGTACAGTCTAGCGAAGACATGCGAATTCTCGGTACCTGGGTTCAGTTTTTTTTAATTTTTCAAGATTCTTTTTGATTATGTATAAATGTGTTCGGTTTATCTGTTTCTTCTTTTAGGTGCTATTTTTCAGAACATGTTTTTAAGATAGGCAGGGATCTCGCTCATTTCTCCCGGCGCCAAAGTCCAGGTCACATGCCCCGAGTTTGTCAACAGACATGATATTTTTTTCCCGCAACTACAAAATTCTCGACCTTAATAAATTGTCTAAACTCACGCCTGAACTGAACTTGTTACCTTACATAAGACACAGGAAGTGAAGTGTGTTTACACCACAATGAAAGGCTTTATCCACGTTTAAAATGTACACGGAAAGTATAGCCTATTTTTATATAAAGAATATAACACCAAGGTTTCTGATACACGAGTCTTCTTCAGAGAAACATAAGCGATCACTACAGAAAATGGTAAAAGATGAGCTTAGTGGACTATCATATTTTATCCTTTGCTGTGAATTTCCTTAAGATTTTAAGTACTAAAAAATAATAATTTTACTTCGGTTAAGGTACCATCTATATCACAAGTACGGGATTGGTCCAACAGAGATCTGCTCCTGTAGTACAAGCCCCATGACAGCCGAACATCTGCTCCAGTCCTGCCCAACTTACAGCAGTGAACGGAGTGGCATATACAGTAGCAACAACCACTTCTCTCCATGAAAAACTATTTGGAGATGTCAGGAACCTTGAGCTGACTACTGCCTCTATTAAAATCATTAATGTAGAAGTCTGAGGGCTGAACTAAGAAGAAGCAGAAGAAATACTCCTGTGTCAAACCACATCTGTGTGACCTCCAGCGATAAGTTAACATGTCTCAGCTGCTGCATCACACTGGCATTTATCTATGTGGTAAAGTGGGATGTTATAAATATTTATAGGGGACTTAGTGTACTGACTGAGATCAGCTGTGAAGGTATCTGTATCTATTAAGTGTGGTGTATTACAGATGACCTTACTTGCTACCACATTTATACCTCAGTCAGAATTATTCTGTTTAAGTTTAAAAATATATGTATTAATTCTTTCAATAATGGGTATCCTGATTCAACTACACAGTGAACCAGGAATCACAATCAAATGTAATTACAAATAGTATGTACACAGTTTATATATATGAACTTTGTATTGACATATTTTATTATTATTATTCTATGTGTGTAATTTGTGAAGTAGTAATATGAGGTAATACTGGTTTTGTTCAAGCTTGGTTGTTGTTTTTCATCATGACTTCAAGTGTTTGATTATCGTGGAAATAGTATTGGGAAAAGTTCACAGTTCCTGTCATTTGAACCAATTAATTGTCCCTCTGTGTTTAATAAAATGTCAATTTTTGAGGGGGCACATAATGTTGAGCTACTCTGGCCACAGAAGCTTATCTTTCGTGATGGCGGCAGGAAAAGACTCCTCTGCTCGATTGCTTCACTGTGTTCTGGAGACACCTCACTGGTCGCTATCTGGACCAAGGAGTATGCTGTCAGCCTCTGGATTCAGCAAAACTCAGACCAGGTGCTGCTTCAATAACTAGGACCACAGTCCCTGAAACAAGAAGGTTGTACCTCCTACTTCAGATCTAATTTATAATCTATTTCCACACTGAACACAATACAGAACAAACACTGAGTTCAGAGCGGTAGGCCAACTGCTAGCTTCATCTGAAACAATTTACACCAGTATACTCCTCCCTAATGGTTACTACGCCTCTGCAATTCCAGCATTATTTCCTTCTAGTCAATAAGATAGGTGTCAGTGTACTATTTGGCAATTCCATGCAGTTTTCTTTTCTCCGACACGTTCTGTTCAGGTTGGAGCACTATCTAGGCCTTGCCTCATGTTCGCTACTGAACCACGCACATATACAGACATAAATTATCAATTTACATTCAATTTTCATTAAAAAGATATCGAATATGTCAAGCTTACCACAATTCATGGAAATAATACACAGATACGTTGACTGGCGATGAATAATGGCACAAATTCCGATCTGCCTCTGTCCCAGACTTTTATTTAGAAAAATATGATCTGGATCTCAACGCACTGTTTCTTAGTAAGTTTATTTTAAAATGTGGCACTGAACTGACGCTCCTAATTGACTATATTGGCGGGTCTAACCAATCGGGCCATGTTTACACAGCTTTTTCAAAAAAAGTACCCCTACTCACATTTCCCCTAACAACCAAAATTAGTATTTGTAGTCCGACTAATCGTGTTTAGCCTTACATTTACTTCTATCCAATCAAATAGGATTTAACATGGTGGCCTATTTCCCGTAAAATGGTGGTTTCAAAACATGCCACTGTGCGATTATTATTTGGTGTTGTCTGACACCCTCACTATTTTCTTTTGGCTATAATTTGTTAATTCCTAGACTATTTGCGTAACACTTAACATATTCTTTGTCAGCAAGTCCTAAGGAACCCAAATATATAAGTTTTAATGGGAGCTAAGTGGCTGCGTTCAAAATATGCATTTTCTAGGATAGTCGTACCTCCCGTTCACTTATGTTTAGAACGATGTGGTGTCTGGGTACTGTCAGGCTTTCAGACATAAAACAGTATAATGTCATGTTTCCTAATAAGCGTTTTTCAGGTTTTTTAAACCTAACTCTCGTATGGGTAGTGTTTTTTTATCACGGTCTATTTGAAAAAAAAGTTAGTGCTTCTGGCCTTTCGCGCGGGGAGGGTGGCATTAATTGTATATCGCGAGACGCGTGTTAGTGTTGCATGCGTTCCTGCTTTCAGCCCTCACTCTCTCTATCCTAATTCCATCTGTCCTTCCGTTTATGTTAACGTAGTGTATAAAATGAAATTAATGGAAGTATTAATGTAGGTCATTACGCAGTGTGCCTAGCTCAAGGTTTTCTTAGAAATACAGTACACGTTTTATTGTAGAAAGCGTGTAGTGATGCAGTAGGCTTTACTATCAACGTGAAACGTTACAATTTGCAGACGAAGTAGAAAACAAGGGGGATTTTTGTACGCCATTGTGACAGCACTGTACTTTTACCATTTCTCTTTCCTTTTATTGAATTTATGTGTTAGGCTTTACATTTACCTTTTAATTTATATATGTGGATTTAGAATGTTTCACGACAAATTCTCCCCTCTTAAAACAGACGTTATATGTCAGTCTATAATTCTATATACACATAGAGAAATTTATTATTATTTCTGGGGCTTACGGTGATTCTCATCACACGGATGTCGGCTTAAAAAATCCGCTCCCAGATTTGTTTTTCCAGATATATACTCTATGCTAAACTCAAATGGCTGCATAAGTAAGGACCATCTGAGTAACCTAGAATTTTCATGTCTAGCCTGCGCTAGAAACGACAAGGGTTTGTGATCCGTTTGCAACTTAAATGCCTTCCCATACAGATAAATATTGAATTTCTTTATCGCCCATATTACTGCAAGACATTCTTTTTCGCTAGTTGAGTAGTTGGTTTCAGCTTTATTCAACTTTCTGCTAGCATATGCCACTGGGCTTAATTCCCCATCCAATGCATCTGATTTCTGTAGCAGAGTCGCACCTAACCCAATATTACTGGCATCCGTCCTTACAATGAATTCTTGACTTAAGTCAGGTAGTTTCAAAATAGGTTTGCTTGTAAGCTTTTCCTTCAATTCCTGGTAAGCCAATTCACATTGTGGTGTCCATGTAATTCGATCTGGATTTCCTTTACGTGTCAAATCAGTTAACGGTGCACATATGGAATTAAAGTTTTTGATATACTTTTGGTAGAAACCACATAATGAGACAAAGGATCTCACGTCTTTCTTGGTTTGTGGTCTCGGGGCTTTCTTTAGTTTCTCTAAATTCTTGGGGTCAGGGGTCATGTTTCCCTGATGGACTGTGTGTCCCAAGAATTCTAATTCTTTACATCCAACGCAACATTTGGTTGGTCGGGCTGTTAAATTCGCTTCTCTAAGTCGATTAAACAGCATATTCAGAGAGTCAATGTGTTCCTCAAATGTTTCTGTTGCTATAAGGATATCATCCATGAAATTTGTGATGCATGGATTATTCAGAGGGTCCAATAATTTTCTCATCATTCTAGAGAAGACACTAGGCGCATTCTTCAATCCAAATGGCAATCTGTTAAACTCATAGTGTCCCTCTGAGGTACTAAAAGCTAGGTATGGTCTAACCTCAGGCTTTACTGGAATCTGATAGTATCCTTTACTCAGATCCACTTTTGAGAAATATTTAGCTTTATTTAGCCTGGCAAACAACTGATTTGTATCCGGCAATGGATCCACCTGTCCTTCTGTAATAGCATTCAGTCTCCTGTAATCTATACAGAGTCTATGTTCTCCAGAGGGTTTCCTTAAGAGCACAACACTGGAACTATACGAAGATTCACTGTGTGAAATAATTCCTTCCTTCAACAAATAGTCTATCTCTTCCTTCAAAGCTTTCTCCTTAGCAAAAGGAATCGAATAGGGTTTCATACAGACAGGTGTGGGGTCTATCAGTTTCATATCATATTCCAATAAGTTTGTATGCCCCGGTCGGTCCGTTAACACCTCTGTATGATTATCTAGAACCTGTTGCACTCTCTCTTTCTGATTTTTCGTTAAATGTGTACTGATTTTCACCTGTGCCGCTGTCTCACAGGGGTGTAATGGATATTCAAATGATGAAAGTGGTTCCTTTTTCATCTCCATGGCAATGGACAAGGTCAACAAGTGTGTCTCTTCCTGATTTTCTCTTTCCAAATATTTCTTCAGGAGATTCACATGATAGATTTTTTCTTTCCCCTTCTTATCTATCTTATAATTTGTTCTAGACACCTTCTCTAGAACTGTATATGGACCTTGCCATCCAATTTGTAACTTATTCTGACTACCGGGTAGAAGAAGCAGTACCTTCTCTCCCACAGCCAAATCTCTGTCTTTAGCCTTCCTGTTAAAATAGGCAGCATGTTTCTTCCTGGCTTGTCTCAAATTTTCATTGGCAAGTTTCCAGCCAGTTTTTAAACGAGTGGTCAGCTCATTCACATATTGGTATGAGGATGTAATATTTTCCTCTGCCTTTTCATCAGTCCACGTTCTTAACAGCGCTTCAAGTGGACCTTTTATTGGCCTTCCAAATAATAATGTTGCCGGGGCCATACCGGTTGAACTATGGGGTACCTCCCGATAAGCAAAGAGGGCGGCGTGAAGGTACTGGTCCCATGTATCTGGTTTTTTCGTGTGCCAACTTTCTCAGGATCGACATCAACGTGCCATTAAATCTTTCCACTTGGCCGTTCCCTTGGGGATGGTACACACTACAATGGAAGTGTTTGGCCTGGAAGATCCTGAAAACTTCTTCTGTTAGTTTCCCCTTGAACTGAGAGCCATTATCAGTCAAGATTTGATTGGGAAAGCCTAACCTTGTGAAAATTGTGAGTAATGCCTCTGCCACATGCTTAGAATCAATCGATGACAGGGCTACCGCCTCTCCCCACATAGAACAAGTGTCCACCAGAGTCAGAATGTAGCTGTTCCTCCTCTTAGTTCGAGTGAGAGGTCCCACAAGATCCACGGCAACTCTCTCAAAGGGTGTTCCCACTATGGGCATTTCCCCCAGAGTTGCTGGTGCAGTCCAATGCTTAGGTGCTACTCGTTGGCACTCTGGACAGGATTTTACATATCGTTTGATATCTTCAGTTATTCCTGGCCAGAAATAGTGACAAGCTATTCGCTGTCCTGTTGCGCTGATCCCCATATGACCACTGAAGGGAATCGCATGCCCTAGTTCCAACACTTTAGTCCTATATGAAGTGGGAAGGACCAGCTGTCCGTGACCATTGGATTCAGATCCAGCCTTCCTATAAATCAGTTTGTTCTTCATATAAAATTCTCCCTTGCCTGGAGGTGTATGAGATTTGGGCAACTTCTTGAAACACGGCTTGAGTGTTTTGTCCTCCGCCTGTGCCTTCCTCATCTCATCTGGATGAGTATTTATTGGATTATCCTCCTCCTTTTTAGACTGTGATCTGGTCTGCACTGTTGCCAATATCACAGGTCTCTTGGGATTCCCCAAGAAGACATATCTACACCCCAATATCAGAGGGTAGATTGGCTCATTTATCACTGCTGCTTTTATGATTCCTTCCACATATCGCGTTTTCACCTTTATCCGGGCGACGGGAAGTGTCATGGTAGCTACATCCTTGGTTGCAGTTTGAATCTCCACTGTTTCTGTGGTGTATTGATCTGCCTGCACCAGGTGAGAACTCACAACGGAATCATAATCTAAACCTGTATCATATAAACACCTTATGGTGACACCATTACAGATGACATCTTCACACACTGGGGGATGGTATGGTTCCTGTAGTTCCGCAGGTTTGACCTTTTTTCCCTTTTTTCCAGATGTCATAGCAGCACAATGAGGAGGTTTCCTTCTACAATGGTCAGTGTCATGATTGTTCATCTTACAATTTTTACACCATCTCTTTCCTTGGTTGAAAGATTTTCTTTCATCATATTTCCTTTCATCGAATTGTGGGGTTTTATTTTTATTGTCATACCGTGGCCTATCAAACTGGTGCTTACCTTTGTTTTGATCTCTAGGATCAAATTTATTAAAGTTCTGTGGTGCCCTAAAATTATCTACCTGTTTCTTTTTATTACCTGATACCTCTGCCTGAGCTGCTTGATACCTTTCTGCAACATTTAGTAACTCACCCAGCCTCTCTGCACCTTGTTCCATGAGAAACTTTCTCAGGTCTGGAGCCATGGACTCTCTTAATTGTTCTATAAGGACCATTTCCTTAAGATCTTGGGTTTTCCCCAGAGAAGTCCATTTCTCCAAGTATGTCTCTAACCGTGCAGAGAACTGGTGATAGGTTTCACCTGACAGTAGTTTAGCATTCCTAAATTTTTTCCTATAAAATTCTGCGTTCTTTTCATATCTTAACAAAAGAGCCTGCTTTAGCATGTCATAATTTTCTTGATCATTTCTGCTCATTTTGGCAAAAACTTCATAAGCTGCCCCACGAAGCCCTTGAGATAACTTTAAGCTCCACCTTTCTCTCTCTAACCCATACGTGGTAGCTAATAGTTCATATCTATTTAGATAGCTCTCAATATCATCGTCTTTCTCAACAAAATGATCTAAATGAAAATTCATAGCTGAGGTTGAGGCTCCCTGACTAGCAGTAGCATCGGAGGTAAAGGGACTGGCACCATTTTCAGGAGCATGGCCTTGAAACTCAAACTCCCTTAGTCGTAACTCATGTTCCCTTTGTAATCTCTTCTCCTCCTTTTCTGCTTCCCTTTATGCAGCTAATCTCTTGTCTTCCCTTTCAGCCTTTTTCTCTTCCAACTGGAGCCTCTTTATTTCCGCCTCACGATCCGCCTCCAATGCTTTAGCCTCTTTGTCAGCCTCAATCTGCAGCCTCTTAGCCTCAGCCTCAATCTGCAACCTCTTAATTTCTTTTTCAGCCTCTATTCTCTTATCTTCGGCCAATCTTTCAGATTCTAATTTTCTTTCGGCCTCTTTTTCTAATCTTCTTTCTTCACGTTCAATATATTTGTCACATTCAGTAGTGACATAGGCAATCATAACTTGCCCGTCCATTCCTAACTCTTTAGCAGTCTGCACAGCAGCCGATCGAAATTTGGCCAGGTCCGCCATTTTCTAACAGGTAAATGTATATAATGTCTAACTAAACAATACAATCTGTAATTAATTATCCAAGGACAACCACAGGCACTGAGAGCTCAACCTTATTTAATTCCACCCAAGGATACCTTTTAAATCTTATTATTCCCAATATATATAATAGGAGAAAGTTCAATATCCCGGGAGCGAGACCCCAATATATGTGGTAAAGTGGGATGTTATAAATATTTATAGGGGACTTAGTGTACTGACTGAGATCAGCTGTGAAGGTATCTGTATCTATTAAGTGTGGTGTATTACAGATGACCTTACTTGCTACCACATTTATACCTCAGTCAGAATTATTCTGGAATATTGTGATGACTACGTTAAATGTCTAGGGTTATGAAAATGATGAAGTGTAAGTCACAACAACAACAGACAGATAAACAATTTAATTTATTCCACAACACTTTACAACACTGTGACACTCACACACATATAACACTCTATAAGACTATCTTAAATGAGTCAAGTGTTTAAGTTTAAAAATATATGTATTAATTCTTTCAATAATGGGTATCCTGATTCAACTACACAGTGAACCAGGAATCACAATCAAATGTAATTACAAATAGTATGTACACAGTTTATATATATGAACTTTGTATTGACATATTTTATTATTATTATTCTATGTGTGTAATTTGTGAAGTAGTAATATGAGGTAATACTGGTTTTGTTCAAGCTTGGTTGTTGTTTTTCATCATGACTTCAAGTGTTTGATTATCGTGGAAATAGTATTGGGAAAAGTTCACAGTTCCTGTCATTTGAACCAATTAATTGTCCCTCTGTGTTTAATAAAATGTCAATTTTTGAGGGGGCACATAATGTTGAGCTACTCTGGCCACAGAAGCTTATCTTTCGTGATGGCGGCAGGAAAAGACTCCTCTGCTCGATTGCTTCACTGTGTTCTGGAGACACCTCACTGGTCGCTATCTGGACCAAGGAGTATGCTGTCAGCCTCTGGATTCAGCAAAACTCAGACCAGGTGCTGCTTCAATAACTAGGACCACAGTCCCTGAAACAAGAAGGTTGTACCTCCTACTTCAGATCTAATTTATAATCTATTTCCACACTGAACACAATACAGAAACAAACACTGAGTTCAGAGCGGTAGGCCAACTGCTAGCTTCATCTGAAACAATTTACACCAGTATACTCCTCCCTAATGGTTACTACGCCTCTGCAATTCCAGCATTATTTCCTTCTAGTCAATAAGATAGGTGTCAGTGTACTATTTGGCAATTCCATGCAGTTTTCTTTTCTCCGACACGTTCTGTTCAGGTTGGAGCACTATCTAGGCCTTGCCTCATGTTCGCTACTGAACCACGCACATATACAGACATAAATTATCAATTTACATTCAATTTTCATTAAAAAGATATCGAATATGTCAAGCTTACCACAATTCATGGAAATAATACACAGATACGTTGACTGGCGATGAATAATGGCACAAATTCCGATCTGCCTCTGTCCCAGACTTTTATTTAGAAAAATATGATCTGGATCTCAACGCACTGTTTCTTAGTAAGTTTATTTTAAAATGTGGCACTGAACTGACGCTCCTAATTGACTATATTGGCGGGTCTAACCAATCGGGCCATGTTTACACAGCTTTTCAAAAAAAGTAACCCTACTCACATTTCCCCTAACAACCAAAATTAGTATTTGTAGTCCGACTAATCGTGTTTAGCCTTACATTTACTTCTATCCAATCAAATAGGATTTAACATGGTGGCCTATTTCCCGTAAATGGTGGTTTCAAAACATGCCACTGTGCGATTATTATTTGGTGTTGTCTGACACCCTCACTATTTTCTTTTGGCTATAATTTGTTAATTCCTAGACTATTTGCGTAACACTTAACATATTCTTTGTCAGCAAGTCCTAAGGAACCCAAATATATAAGTTTTAATGGAGCTAAGTGGCTGCGTTCAAAATATGCATTTTCTAGGATAGTCGTGTATTTTTTATTTTTTTTATGTTTAGAACCGCCACCTGTCCTGCCTTTTCGACTTCTGTCATGATTTCAGACATAAAACAGTATAATGTCATGTTTCCTAATAAGCGTTTTTCAGGTTTTTAAACCTAACTCTCGTATGGGTAGTGTTTTTTTTATCACGGTCTATTTGAAAAAAAGTTAGTGCTTCTGGCCTTTCGCGCGGGGAGGGTGGCATTAATTGTATATCGCGAGACGCGTGTTAGTGTTGCATGCGTTCCTGCTTTCAGCCCTCACTCTCTCTATCCTAATTCCATCTGTCCTTCCGTTTATGTTAACGTAGTGTATAAAATGAAATTAATGGAAGTATTAATTTAGGTCATTACGCAGTGTGCCTAGCTCAAGGTTTTCTTAGAAATACAGTACACGTTTTATTGTAGAAAGCGTGTAGTGATGCAGTAGGCTTTACTATCAACGTGAAACGTTACAATTTGCAGACGAAGTAGAAAACAAGGGGGATTTTTGTACGCCATTGTGACAGCACTGTACTTTTACCATTTCTCTTGTCCTGCATCGAGAGGTGGGGGTGACCATTTCCATGCCTCGCTGCCTTTTCCTTCCTTAACTCAGGAGCAAAGTCATGTACCAATTTACAGCTGGGTAGACTGGAGCGTATCGATTACAAGATCCTAATCTATTCGCTAATTCGTTTTGTTTTTTTATCCGACCATTTAAACTAGTTTAATTTTAATGCATACAATGTGTTGTACTGAAAGTCAGTCCAGAAACTGCTGATAAATGTGGTTTAATCTTAATCGTTGCCTGCAGAGGTTTGTTGGTGGAGGGATTTTTATTGCTAGCAGTGAGATGGGGGTGAGTACTTGTTTCTTGTGTGTTTTGTTATTAAGTTTACATGTACATTTATCAATTTGCTACCTATTGTTCGAGATCAGTGTTTCACAACGTGGGCCATGCCACTGTTAGAGGGCCACAGTAAAATGGTAAAGCACCTTTTTTCGGGTAACAGCTACTATGAGAGGGGCCACAGAGGTAAATGAGGCTCGGAAGAGGGCCATGAGCAAAAACAAAAACGTTGAGAACCCTTGTTGTGACAGAACGTCTGAACACCCTCTTTTGTGTGATCTCTTACACCTTAAGCTCTCCGGCAGTATCATTTCTTCATTTTTCTCACTCATCGCTTTTATTTGGTATAAATCATGCCTTTTCATTCGTTATTTTCACTATTTTGCTCTATGCTGGACATAGCATGGTGATGTCACTAACACGCCACCCCCCTATGGCAGTATTTGCTACGGGAGTAATGCGTATCTTATTGTTTCACACTCCACTCCCAGACTGCTGTTACGATTCGCCACGTTTGGTGACCCGGCCAGCGATAATATTTTATCGCCTAATCTGTCTGACCGCCTGTGGAAACGGGACGGTCAAACATTTGACCCCATTGGAAAGCTGTTGATCATGTTGGCACAAGCTGGTATTGTGATACGATGAAAGAAGACCACCCGATCTGACCAGACATGTGTCTGGCGGAGGCACGCAGATATAGGTGATAAACAGAGGTGCGCCGGAAGTCTTAGGTAACGATATATCACTGTGTAAGAGGCCACGCGTGAATATTAAATTTAATATTTTTAAATACGCGTGGGATGAGTAATGATAAACTTCCCCACCCAAACAGTGCTAGATAGATTAGATTGGTTCGCCAGAATCTGCTATGATTTGATTGGAACATTCGGCGGAAACACAGCTGAGATTTGAAACCAAGGATTGTGAGATATAATCTAACAAACTCGGAGTCACAACACACAGAACAGACAGACTGCATCGCAGCGTCAACTCAACACCTCATACAAGCCAGAAGAAAGAGGAAAGGACTTAAAATTCCACAACTATAAGTACCAGATCGAGTATTGGGCAACTTTGGAATTTACAAGTAAACCCGCAATTTGTATACAAGACTGGAAACTTGGGAATTTTACCACAAGGAGTCATAAGAGGAATTATAGATTTCCAGACCAAGTGTTTCACCCGTCAAAAGAGGAATTATAGATTTCCAGACCAAGTGTTTCACCCGTCATAAGAGGAATTATAGATTTCCAGACCAAGTGTTTCACCCGTCATAAGAGGAATTATAGATTTCCAGACCAAGTGTCTCACTCGTCATAAGAGGAATTATAGATTTCCAGGCCAAGTGTTTCACCAGTCATAAGAGGAATTTCTCAGACTTAAGTGATTCGAACAGCATCTAAATACAGGGCTTTGGGTCCATTCTAATCTGTGCCAGGAGAAGTGTGTATTCCCAAAATTTTGGGGTAAATGTAAACCATTTATTTACTAATGTAAATTCTACAGGTTTCTTGCTAAGTGGTTATATATATGAGGCTGGCAACCTCAACATATGAAAAAAGTATATGCATGAACCACTACTGCAAAAGCTGGTGATTGTTTCTGACTAGTCGTGCGGGAAACCCGACTGCAGAGCGACCCCAGACCCCGACGGGTGTAAGGATGAGTAATGAGTGATTATTACATCACCTGTGCCTAAAGTGTATAGAATCATGTTGTGAGATTTATATACCTTGGTTTTAATTGTAATTCAGGCAGATCATTATTCACGCACTCCGGACGCAATTTCCTAGTTGACACCCAGAAGGATATTGGTGAACTTTCATCATATTCCCCGAGTTACCTTGTGTGCTCGGGAATTTCATTCTTTTGAGAGGTTAACGTTCGTGGGTGGAGCGCATGAAAATGGGCCTGTTAGTTTGCGGAGAACAAATGCACTGAGGCATTTGTTTCTTTCTAATTTGTCACAGTGCGTGGTTACAAGACATCAGACTTAAGTACTGAAGTGCCTACGCCACTAGTGTGAGAGAAGAGTATCACCACCAACCGCCTACAGTGGACGACTTATGTGGAGAAGTGTACTCATCACCAAAAAGAAGTGACGGAAACCACGGCAGCAGGACTCATCTGGAGTTAAGTTGTGTGTAACAGGCTACAGCAAAAATACGGACATCATTAACGCCCTACCTAAACCTCAATGAGGAAAAATTAATATAACTTTCACCCCATTTAATCCTTATTTTAATTTGTTGAACTAATTGACGATTAAATTTGTTGTATGTTATTTTAAACTAAACAATAATAGTTGATTCAGTTTATATGTACGAAAGCAAACGTATGAGCCAGTTCTTCTTGATAAATACATACAGGGTTTCCATAAAAGATTGTACCTTTTCATTTAAAATTTATAAGAGGGGTCTAGCAGGGCCACGACATAGGATTTGCCTCTGCAAGTTTTTAATCATACCGTACAAAGACTCAAAAAGTGCGGGTATTTCAAGTGAAACTTTCGCAGTTGATTTGCAACCGGTAATTGTTACATGTCTCTCAACACACTGGTCAAGTAGGTGAAAAAAAAAGAAATAGGTACATTCTTTTTGAGTCTTTGTAAGGTATGCTTAAAAACTTGCAGAGATTATCTTACTTTTATGATAGAAAGCATACTCGTACCACATCATGGGGCCAAGAATAAAGTTTTTGAAAAGGGTACAATCTTTTATGGACACCCTGTATATATATAAATATAGAGCCACTAGTTATAAGAGGGCATTCGTTGGATTACTCCAACTGGGGGGCTTGACGGGCCAGAATCATTGCATAACACCTTCACAATAGGCAACGGACCAGATAATAAGTTAACAAATTTGCTCAGCCCTTAAGGTTGAATGAAAAAAATAATAAAAATAAACAAAAACCCACACATAGTAATACGTCTTACAAAGAGAAAAGACAAGAAAAACCTACGTTGCGGCCACAAGGCCTTCGTCAGGGACAGACAAACAAGAGACAGGAGGGAAAGAAAATGATAATTAAGTAGAGAACATGAAACTATAAAGATAAGAGAAAAAAAACACTCCCTTATGTCCAGTCACATGGTGGAGCAAAGATGGCTGCCACTAAACCGGAAAGCGGAAGTGGATAGTGTTGAAGCGGGTTCTTATTATTATTACTGAGGGTCAAATACGTTACGCTCTAGTCACCAAATTGAAAGTCTTGGGTGTCATCAATTTCTTTTCCCTTTTGGACCTCATTTTATCTGTGCTATAATCGCGAATGTTATGAATGAGCGAACTGTGGTAAATTAGTAGTATGATGACGGGCTTAATAAATATAGCCAATTCCAACAGTAGTCATCTGATAAATCCATCTTTTTGAGTCCAAATAAATACATATTTATTACATTCCACAAAGACATCTTAATTCATGGCATTGCAGACATTCATCATTATTTCATTTAAAATATTACCGTCCGTTCCAGTTACTTATTGTCGTCAGAACATCATGGGCTGTATTCTCGCGTTGCCGCTGTGCAGTCAACCGGTAATGATACCCATTAGTTTTTGTGAATACGGATCATAAAGAATGATCATAAATCCTTCCATAAAACTTCTCTACTTCCATAATAATGGTTATCCACAACCATAAGAATTCCATTAATTCATTTACAATATTACGGCCGACCCCCTGGCCTAATCTCAATAATAAATTCTGCAATATGAAGACTATCACTGGAAGGAATCAAAAACCACATCTTTGTGACGGGTCGGTGGTGGTGGTGTGGTTGGTGTTGCGCTTCCTTGGTTATGGTATTATTTATTGAATAGTAAAGTCACTCTTTAGACGTATCAATGTTGGTTATAAATGGTTAGCTCTGGGCATCAGAACATCCCTTCGATGTTCTGATTTGCATAGTATATAGTATTTGATTTCCCTTGTGGGAGAGTTATCGTGCTGACAAAGGTAAACACCAACAGCTGTAGAACCGAACCCGAAACGTAAATAAAGGATCAAGCCTTCTGCTTTGAATCCACATTTATTGAGATTCATACAAAAACGATAATCGACATTCACAAAGGTTTCATGTACAATTCAGCGTAACAATTGAATTCCAAATAATATCAGTAAGTATCCGTCCGTGTCAAAACAATGTGTCAGAAGAACATCGTGGCTATATACATGCGCTGTTGTAGTCAACAGCCAGAAATGAGCACATGAGTTCCTGACATCTACAATTTGAATCATAATACGATTCTCCTTCCATTATTAGTTTAATTTAATTAATCTCATGCTTAGATTAATTTCCGAACTGACCCTGAAGTCTACATCGATTCATCTATATAATATAGGCTATATACTCAGCCTTATTTCCTTGGAAGAAATACAAGACACGACCTTCTTGCTTGACGGATAGCGTAACAAAGGCCCTGTAACCAAGTCACCCGGCGTGACCTTCCCAACGCGAATGCGTCATAATCTCCGCATATATTTCGCGTTCACTATACCGTAAAATATCGACATATTCTATAAATATTAATGACCCCTAAACGTTGCGCATGGGTAAACCCCAGCAGACGCCATCATTTAAAAATAACACCGTAACAGATTTCCTGTCAGACGGGGGCAAAAAAAATCTATGAAATAGATTTTTTTTTGAACAATATTAATCAAATATAATAAAATCAACGTCATATTATACATATACCTTATATTAAACAAGGAAATGTCAATGTCACTAACTAACTAATTAATTTGTTGTATGTATAGACTAACTAATAATGTGAGGTGTTATTAAAATTATTCTAACTAACTAAAATTAAAATAATTAATTATAGTATGTACGTATGGTACTAACTAATTAATATCTAATAGAGGAAAATGAGAAATAGTATAAGAGAGTAAAAGAAATAAAAATTGAGAAGTACGGACAATTGAAACCAAATATTAAAGTATACATTAAATTAGCATGCGTGTGAAAATGAAGTGTTAGGATAGATACCTAATTAAATTAACGCAATCAGAAGAAAAGAACAGAAAAAATTCATACATTTTAACTATATATATGAAATGTCATAATGTAATATCTATTACCTTAATAATTACACTAATTAAAAGGTTTAATTGGTGTGATATTCTTTTGTTTCATCTTTTCTTAGTATATTTTATTTTTTTATTTCATCACACTTTGACTTTATTATCTATTATATACTAATTTAATAACTAGAAAATTTAATAATATTGGACATGAAGATCCAATCGTAGTTACCTCCTGTTGAATTGTATGAAAGTTCATTAAGACACAAGGTTCATATTATCAAATTATGATTTGATTATCCATTCATCGTTAGTTCCTTTATTAAACTTTGCAAGTAAATTGACTAAGTCATCAACGTATCTGTCCTTTCTACATCAGAGATTGTTCCTTTTTAACAGTTTTCAATCGAAATGAGTGATACTCAAAGTGGAATTGAAGTTCAAATTTTCAAACGATCCGTAAAACTTGATATTTTGATCACAATAGTTTATTTCGAAATGTCCTTATTTAGGTAGGAAGTCCAACTGAATTGTTGTATATTCTGACTTGATATCAATACCGTTCATTGCAAATGTAATGCTTGACTAGTCAGAAAATTTTCTTGAAATTGTAATATTCATTCAGAATCCGTAGGATGTCTGGACAACGTGTCGGCTATGACGTTTTCAGTTCCAGGTATCGACTGTATCTCGAACTCGTAGGGTTGCAACGTAACAGCAAATCGTGCAAGTTTAGCACTTTTATGGTTTGAGCGACGTAATGCTGCCACTGATTTCTGATCAGTCTGGATCAGGAATGGAGATCCCAGCAAAAACTTTTCCAACTTGGTAATTGCCCAGATTACGGAGAGCAATTCTCGGTCAACAGTGGAATATTTCGTCTCCGTAGGTTTCAGTTTGCGTGAGATATACATTACAGGGTGAAGGACATCATCATGATATTGCAGTAGACATGCCCCGAGTCCGTAATTACTCGCATCTGTACGTAGAACAAACTTTTTAGAAGCATCTGGTAATCTTAAAACAGGTGGGCATGAAAATATTTTTAAGATAGTGCGAAAAGTTTTGTTACATTCGTCGGTCCAATTTATCCTTAAAGGCATGTTCTTCTTTAGTAACGAAGACAGAACAGCCGTGATGGATGATAGGTGAGGTACAAATCTGTTATAGTATTGGATTAAACCTAACAGACTCCTAACCTGTTTCTTCGTTTGAGGAACAGATAAATTTAATATTTTAGAAACCGTACTGGGAATTGTTTGGATACGTCCCGATCCAATAATGTGCCCCAGGAATGTTATTTCATTACATGCTATTTGAATTTTAGTTGGTTTAGCGGTTAAATTGTTATCCCGCAATATTTCCAAAACTGATTCAAGACCCAAAAAATGTTCCTCAAATGATGAACTAAACAAACATATGTCGTCAATATAGGTAATTATATCTGATCTACCTGCTAAAATTTTTCGCATCATGCGAATAAAGGTAGCTGGAGCATTCATTAGCCCAAAAAGCATCACGTTCCACGGGTTCGACGGTCAGAATCAAAAGGGTAAAAATAGAACGTAGTCAAGTGGGACCATACCAACCCTTACACGTCATAAAGTTACTATACACTTCGCTTTCAATAAAATACCGTGAAGCGTGAAAAACATTCTTTATTTATAACATCTCAAGCATCTAATGCGTAACTTTAAAGTGCTCACAACTGTAGCAGACGACATCGTTAAAACGTGTCGTAACAGATAGTACATTAAAAACAAAAAATAACAAATAATGAAAACAAGGACTAGAAAACAGAGTGAGGGGAAAAGTGGGGGAAAAAAAAATATTAAGAAAAAAATAAATAAATAAATATTAAAAACAAAAAAAGTTAATTAATTAATTAATTAATTTTAAAAAAAAGGGATTTTTAAATTTTTAAAGTGAGGGAAAAGCGAAAAAAAAAATATGGGTGATCGCAGTCATAGTAGAAAGTCATAATACAACTGGGACTAGCTAGAAAAGGACGCCTCAGACAAAATAATGTTGGGTATTCAAACCGCAGGGTTTAAGGCAACCCATAAGATGGATGAGGCTTTGTTCCAGGCGAAACCGACTGTTGGCGTCCGAGGAACAGGATCTGATGGCTGTCACCTGAATGTCAGTGGCACCGTGGTGGCCAGGGCCATTGAGGTGGATGGCCACAGGGGTGGATTTCAACTGAGAGATGTCGTAGAGGTGTCTGCAGAATCGGTCGCCCAGTCGTGTGCCCGTTTGGCCGATGTAAGTAATATTGCAACGTTTGCATATAATAGCATAAATGACGTTGCGTGACTCGCATGTGAAGCCATGGGTGATGGTGAACTTGGCCTTAGGAAACGAGACTGAACGTGTTTCGATTACATACTGACATGTCTTACATCGTGTTCGGTTACATGGCTTGGTCCCAAAGTGGCCATCGTTGACGGTTTTCAAACGGCTGTGGACTAGGAGGTCCCTCAAATTTTTATCCCGTCTATATGCCAGCAAGGGTGGCTCACAATTCCAGCGCCACTGGGTCAGCTTGGAGGAGAGGTAGGTGACGATACAGGATCCTCTTGACAGCAGTGCTGTGAGGGTGATAGGTCATTATTAACTTGACTCTATCAGAGGAGGTTT
Source organism: Oreohelix idahoensis (assembly GCA_024509875.1). Lineage (NCBI taxonomy): Eukaryota > Metazoa > Mollusca > Gastropoda > Stylommatophora > Oreohelicidae > Oreohelix > Oreohelix idahoensis. The sequence continues at coordinate 75,217 of JAMPIV010017371.1, forward strand.
TGTGGCGGGGTTTGAGGGCCTCTAGACGTGAGATAGGGAGAACGCGCTCTAAGGCAGAGATAAGAACATCCTCTGGATACTGTCTCCTACGGAAGAAGTCCAACATTTCTTGTGCTCGGCATAGAAAGTTGTCAACATCTTGGCATAACCGACGGAGGCGGAGAAGTTGTGAGAAAGGCAAGGAGTCACGACAAGCCTGAGGATGAGAGGTAGTATAAAGGAGGTAACTGTGTGCTTCGGTGGGTTTGTAGTACACCGAAGTGATAAGGTCGGGGGGGGGGGGGGGGGGGGGGGGGGGAGTGATGGTGACAACAATGTCAAGGAAATTAACGGAGACAGTGGAGATGTGAGAGGTGAATTGGATCGCAAGGTGGAAGTTGTTGATGAGGTTAATGAACCTAGATAGGTCAGCCTCTGGCATATCAGTGAGACCTATGCCATCATCAATGTATCTAAGATACATCAATGGAAAAGGTCCAGGATACTGCTGCCACACCTGATACTCCAGGTAGCCCATGAAGAGGCAGGCAAAGCTGGGACCCATCTTGGTGCCCATGGCAACTCCACTGACTTGGTCAAAGAACTGTCCATTGAACTCAAAGGAATTGAGTCGAAGGACAAGTTCTGCAAGGCGCAGGAGAGTCTCTGTAGCGATAGAGGGGTACGTGCGCTGGTCCAGGAAAAACCGGAGAGCTCGGAGACCATCAGAGTGGGGAATGGAAGTGTAAAGCGAGCAGACATCTAACAGAAATAAACGGTAGGTACAGTCTGGGGAAAGCTGGATAGAGGAAAAAGTAGTAAGGACATGGTTGGTGTCCTTTAAGAAGGAAGGAAGCTGCTCTACAATAGGCTGGAAGATGCCGTCGAGGAAGTCTGATATATGTTCGGTAGTGCAGGCACAAGCCGAGACAATGGGTCTCCCAGGGTTGGAGGGTTTATGAATTTTGGGAAGCATAAAAAAAGCAGCGTTTGTTCTTGACTTCTGGGAATTTCTTATTAAGGCTCCCCTAAGGTAGAAACGACATTCATCTTCTATCTATATCTTTGCCAAGAGTAATCTTGCGCGAAGATAGATACCTTGGACGACCTACTTTTAGATACGCTTGCGTTGTGACCATTAGTGGACCACTACTGCAAAGCAAGGGGAGGCAATCCCGTGACACCTGTTCTAGATTATTGTGGAGTCATTTATGTTGTAATGTCTGAACGTGCCGTGCTGATAGTTCTGACGTAACTGCATAATCATTATCACCATTTTACTTATCGATCCTTAAAGAGGATTGAGTTACCGCGGTAACACGTTGCACTTGCAGTAAGCCTGTACCCAGCATTCACATACTCCTGCAGCAGTGGTTTCTACAGATATCTGTTTTATATGATGAACCTGTCCGCTTCACTCACAAGCTCATATTAGTTGCCTTGTACGATGTGCCTAATGGTGTAGTAGTCCTATTCCGCCTTTGTCTCGTTCACAGACCCCGTGAGCTAAAAGGAGCAGTGCATAATGATGCTTCGGATTTCTATGAATACATTAGTTGTACCAACGCAGACTTCTAGAAGAACTTGTTGACCTCGGGGCCAGGAAACGACTGCGACATAGAACGTATTTGTTTACAAAACAGAATGCAGTATTTTGGGACTAACGAGAATTTAGATTCACTTGTAACAATGAGTTTGGTCGCTGCAGTTTAGTCGATATTTTAATTTCCACCGTCTGGGATATACACACATTCAGATGTAATTGTTATTGTTATTTCTGAACAGAATCGACAAACCCATAAGTGCTCAGTCTCCCTCAGTATGTGTCGTAGAGTGTGAATGCTAACTGTTCCTGTAGCTTGCTGGTTGTATACACGACGGATGCATCCTCTCATGCCTCCATCTCTGCTAGCCTTACGTTTGATGCAAAATTCCAACAGTCTTAACCTTGATAACTCATCTATTGCAGTGTCATTCTCTAACAGGTGATCATTAATTGTTCTCAGTATATCTCCCTTATCCATATCCAGTGTCCCTACTGTTGGTGCTCTTGATGCTAGTCTGTCAGATCTCTCATTACCGCGTACCCCTGCATCACCCGAACAGTAGATCCACAACATCTCCGGCAGACATGAAGCATTCATGAATGTTTTCCATTTATGCCGTAGCCAACCATTTTGAACCTTTCGAAGCATAGACTGACAGTCTGACACAATGACTGTATTCACGTAACAAGGTTTTAAAGGTAAATTCCGTTTGATTTAGTAATCAGAAGAAATATATGTAAAGATAAAATCCGTTTCATATAATAGGTGGGTTTGAAAAAAAATCAAAAAAAGGTGATTCGTCTTACGAGGACAAAAGACAAAGAAAATAGTCATATAATAACACACAGAAGGAATATGTGTAAAGGCAAAATCCGTTTGATATAATAACACACATAGGAAATATATCTACTATATAAAAGGCAGTGAATGATGGTTTGTTTGTACTTTATACAGATCTTTATGCCTTGAAATTTCTTCTTGAAATTAGGCAGAGTTATTGTTTAGGTTCTTGGTAACCCGGTGAAGTTGTTGTTGACCAGATCGATTTGATTTTGACGAAAAAAATTTTCATTGTTGTTTTTTTTACATACCCTTAAAGGCTGAATCAAGATAAATAACTTCATGCTGGAAGTCAAGAGAAATAATTAAAATGATAAAAACATTCTTTCATTTTTTTCCAATTAATAAAGCCAGTCTTTATTATTTTACAACAAAGTTTAAAATTCTTTATTATAAACTTATACTCTAAGTCAAAATGAATTTTAACAAGTTTTGTGTAGCGTTTCTGTTTATTTGCCTATATGAATTTAGTACAATTAATTTTGAAAAAACGAATTTTAATATAAACTCAGTTAAACAAAGTTGATTCTTAGATGATTGGCAGAGTTGTAGATAGAAGGGTCATGACGCTTCTATCCCAAGGGTGTGTCATAAGATATTTTCAAAAGTCAAGAACAGCGCTGCATAGGGCCGAGCAATTGATAACTTATATCTGATCCGTCGCCTTTTGTGAAGAATTAAGCAATGATTTTTAGCCCGTTCAAGCCCCTGGTGGTGTAAATCCAGCGAAATTCCGTTTTATAAGAATATATACATTAATATATATATATATATATATATATATATATATATATATATATATATATATATATATATATATATATATATATATATATATATATATATATATATATATATATATATATATATATATATATATTAATGTCTTGCTTTCACACTTATAATAACTGAAGCAACTATGATTGTTATGTTTTAAAATAAAATGTAACAAATTTAATAATCAATTAGTTTTAACAGGTTAAAGTAGAGATGAAATGATAGTGAATTTTATAGTTAAATAAAATTTCTCGTCATTGAGACTAGGTTTGAGGATTTAATTTAAATTAAAATTTAATGTCCGTTTGCTGGTGTCTTTTGCAAGCAGTTAGCTTGTATAAGTGAGTCCTGCAGCCTCGGATTCGTCAATTCTTTTGTGATGGTGACACTTCACAGTCTGATAGCTTTGTTTTACGAACGGTCTGATAGCTTATTTCCACAATCTCTCTGATAGCTTAGTACCACGATCCTTTAGACAAAATAAAACAAATGCCTCTGCTAAGTACATTTGTGGGCTGCAAATTAACAGGCGCATTGTCCCGCTGTCTACCCTCTCTGGATAATTAAATTCTTTTTTGAGTATACACAGTGTAACTCAGAGAAGACGATTAGAAATCACCAATATTCTTCTGGGTATTAAATTGGGAAAAGATGTGCTCGGACAGCGCTAAATCAGTGATTTGCTTGAATTACAATTAACAAGGTACATATATCTCACAAATAGATATGATACACTTGCTGCACATGTGATGTAATCATCACTCATCACTGCTCCAGTCGGAGTCTGGGGTCACCTCTGCTGCCGGTTTTCTGTACGACTAGCAAGAAGCGATCACCAGCGCTGGCTGTAGTGGTTTATGAATATATTTTTTTCATAGGTTGAGGTTGCCAACCTCATATATAACCACTTAGCAAAAAAACATGTCAAATTCACATTTGTAAAATACATGTTTACACATACCTCAAAGTAACTTTTGGGAATACAATATCCTCGCACAGTTTAGAATGGACACTACACTTTATTAAATGCTTTGAATCACTTGGTCTGGGAAATTCCTCTTATCACGGGTGATCTGATTCATTTGGGACTCCAGTCTTGGTATTTAAAAATGCGGGTTTACTTTTAAGTTTTAAAGTCTCCAACTACTTCTGATCTGTCACTTATAACTTAGGAATTCTTAGTTCGATCCTTCTCTCTCTGGCTTCTGGGTGTTGCTAGTTTGACGCTGCGATGCAGTCTGATCTGTGACTCCGATTTCGCTAGGTTGTATCTTTAATTTCCAGTTCAAATTCCAGATTGTGCTTCCGACGAATTTGCCAATGAGAACCATTGTGTATTCCGGCTCTCACTTTACACCAGTCCAATCTCTTTTGTTAGACAGAAACCTTCACATACCTAGGATGCATAGTAACACCAGATGGCGGAGCAAGCAAAGACATCAACAACAGAATGAACAAAGCAAGAACAGCCTTTTATAGTCTAAACAACATCTGGAAGTCCTCTCAGTACAGCACAAGCACCAAATTAAGATTATATCAGAGCTGTATGCTTTCTGTGCTTCTCTATGATGCGGAATGCTGGAGAGTAACAGAGAAGGAAATGTCGAAATTGTCCTCTTTTCACACAACCTGCCTAAGAAACATTCTCCGAATTTGTTGGCCGAATACCATCACCAACCAAGATCCGCGTACTCAGAGCAAGCAAGAGGACATGCACACCATCATAGCTGGCAGACGCTGGAGTTGGGTTGGCCATGTCCTCAGAAGAGACCTCGATGCCATCACAAGAACAGCTATGCTATGGACCCCCTGAAGGAAAACGAAAGAGAGGCCGACCAAAAACAACTTGGCGGTGGACTGTGGAGGCTCAGTTGCAAAGAGCGAACCAGAGTTTGGGCACTGTACGAAGGATGGCCACCGACCGAGCAAAGTGGAATCAGTTTGTTGTTGCCCTACAAGACGCCACCAGGCGTGATGGCCACTGACTTCTTTGACGGTCGGCCGCTAAGGATCAAAGAAGAAGAATCTCTTTTGCACTATATGAGTAGGTGTGTTTAATTCATAATATCCCCCGCGTGTGTTTTAAAATATTACATTTTAAAATTCCATCGCGTGACCTCTTTCTAATGATGCTGTAATACTTCCGCCAACCCACAAACAAATCTGTTAACTTATTTGATGTTCAGATGCTACCTTCCAATATTGTCCCCCTAGACAGGTTATCTGTAACAATTACACTGGGATGGCCCGGCAGAAGCTATTATCTCATTATCGCCTGTGTTTTCGTTCCTCTGCCAGACGGATCTCTCAGACAGACAATTTGTCATTCTATTCATCCTCGTACGCTACCATATTGTGTCAATAAAGAGTGTCTCTAATAAAGGTGGTTAGGCGACTCGAGAGATAAACGTATCACTCGCTGTCCGGTGTAACTAACCTGGTATTGTTACGATTCACCCGACGGAACGTAACCAAGTCTGGGGTGCGGTCACAGCGAAAAGAATGAAGGTGCCTGAAATATGCCAAATAAAAAGCGATCGGTGAGGAAAATAAAGAAAATAAGTGATACTGCCGGAGGGGATGAAGGAGTGAGAGAGGGGCACAAAAGTTCATGTACAAAGACGTTTTGTTACATCTAGGTTAAACGGTACGTGCCTCATCAAAAGGAGGAAAAATGTTATTTAAAAGTTAGTGATATAGTTGGTACTCAAATTATTTCAGACCGCAAGCTCTTTAATTTTGAACATCCGCCTTCTTATAACTGTGATAGGGTGGGCGAGAGATGATGATTATGTTGTGATATGTGATCACTTTCTTGCACACTCGCACCGACCCGAACAACAATAAAACTCGTGATTCTAAGGCAGGGGCTGTATTTATTCACACAACCCTATCAGCGACAACAAGCACATAAAGCAAACGTTATAAAGTAAACCAAACGAAACAAAACACCCAGCCAGTGCTCAATTGCTAACCTGAAACAGAAACAAAGCACTGACTAGTTAAAATCATAATAAATAATTAATGAGAAACACCGTGCTCTCACCTGCCAAACAGTCCGTTCTTCCACTCTACCTGAAACATCCCACTATTACACACACATCCACTCTCATACATGTCTCACATAGTGTGATGTTGTGCATGAGGCTGGCAAAGTCACCATGTAACACAAATCGCTACCGAAACCACTACTGCAAGAGCGTATGAATGCTTCATGCGGAGGCCAGCCACATTGGTGGCCCCATGCTCCATAAGAAGAGAAAAGAGAAATATATATCTCCAAGTGAACCCACGTGCTCTCATATACCATTCTACACATAACAATAATTAAATAACACTAAAATTAGCATAACACAGTATTTAACGCTATGTACAACGAATATTCTCCTTAACGAGAATAACTACCACCTCGCAATTGATCCATATCAACATACTTTTCTACATTGTGAAGCATGTTGTATGTGACGACTGGCGCACCTGACAACAAGCGTGTCGTATATGACCACTGATAAAACTGGGAACCGCATCATATTAATCGCATCGTTACAGAAATATAAATGCTTCGCGCAGGCTTCTGTTGGACCCAGCCGCACTGGTGTCTCCATGCCCCGCAAGGAGCAAACAGAGAAACACTTATGTCTCAAAGTGCCTTACGCACAAAGGAGTAGCATTACGCCCACAAGAAATCTTAATACCTAAAGCTAGATTCATCTTCTCAAGAGGAATTTTAGCACTACAAAACTGTGTACACAACAGATGTAATTAAGCTAATCTCAAAGTAACACCATACAATTATTCGTTAACTTACTTCGCGTTCCACTATAATAAACTATCTTGGCATGAATGGAGAAAATTATATTAATCTTGTACTTCTAAAATAGCACCTCTTATAATAACCCAATTTTCATCCAACGCTAAATAATAAACATGTTTAACCCCCTAAAAATATACAGTAAAATTATAATCAATCATGTGAAATATACTAACTAAATTACCTTCGCAGTAAAGAATAAACTAAAATGACAAAGCTAACAAACGTTATAATTGGCCCACTGTGCTCTCAAATAATAAATAGCTTATCATTGGGTGTATAGCACGTGGTAACTAAAAATGTTATTGTCGCTCACATGCGTCATCATTATGCACATTTAACACGTGGCCCTGGCTGCCATCTTGGCACTAGCAAATATTATCTAAATTTCAGTCCCTGATATCATATCTGTCCAGTTCCATGTATGAAATAGGTTCCTACTATATTTGCCTGTCTGCCCGGTTTCATGAATGGAATAGGTTTCTACTATATCCTTACAGCCGCAATCTGGACTTAACACTAGTAAAATCTATCCACACATATTTTCACTCATCTATAACTTTGAAACTAATTATAATGTCCTAAAAGAAATCTCCTTAGGAAACACATTTATTTATCTATTTAATTAAACACGATACCAAATAGGTGGCAGACCTACAGCCCTATATTCTTTCTAACACTATAGACCGAAATGTTGAGGAATCACCTTCTACCTAAATTAACTCACATGTTCAAGGCATCTTCAGATCGACTCTGGTTTCTCACTCTGGTTTCTTTGGGGCGACTGACGAAGAAAAAGGCATCTTTTGGCCAGCGCACTTCTTTATATAGGCCGCTAGGCCTAATCACTCAAAGTAGTGCGCGCGTAGTAATTGGGCCACGCAAATAACACACGCGATGGATGCTCTAGAAGGAGCGAAAACACAAATATAAAACACAACTATTTCTAGGCTTTATTGTGGCCCAGTAATATATCTTCCTCTTGAAGATGTTGTGGTAAAAAGGCAGTGAGCCACGGAGACAATGGCGATGACAAGATGACGCTGTTAAACGACAGACGCCATAACGATTACAAGATGGCGCGGCTACATAACTGACGGACTCAGTTTCTAGGTTGAACTAAGCGAGTCTCGCCAAAACGAGGTAACATTTTATTTAAAAACAACCGCTTAATAAGATACTGAATAAGCCAAATCAAAAGATCTTTTTTAATTTAACATGCGCTCTCATATAACTGAAGGGATCCTGCGTCTCGGTTGAACAGTGCATGTATTGCTAAAACAAGGCAAATATTTTTACGTTTAAACTCAAAGATACCAAGAGCTATAATGAAGGGAAATAAATTTATACGAGAAATCAAGGAAATAATCCAAATAATAAAAACAATCTTTTATTTTTGTAATTTACAATACCAGTCTTATTATTTTACAACGCAATTTAAGGTTATTCACTATACACTTTTTTTTTTTAATGAAAAAAAAAACAAATTTAGTTTTATGTACCTTTTCTGTTTATTTGACTATGTGCATTTAATAGGATTAATTTTGAATAGCATGTTTTATTCTAAACTCAGTTTAACAAAGTGAATTCTTCGATGTTAAACATTCTTGCCGATGTCACTGTGTGTCTAGGTTAAATGGGCTGCTTCTCGCCGAAATAAGGCAAACTTTTATTTAAAAGAAACCAGCTCTTGCCATAAGTCTTTTATATAAGAAATAATTTATACAAATGCCCTAATATAACTTAAAGAACTTGTGTCTGGGATGAACACAACATTAAAATAAAATAACGATGCTCACATAAACTTTTCAGATCATCTCGCTTGCTTTTCCAGTAGTTCTGCTGCAGCAGACACATCCAGAAAGACACAGGTTTACATAAACAAACCTCCAACCATTATTGAATGCACGCCAGTATAGACAATTATAATTAAAATGTAAAAACGTATTCGAGTGGAATCATACAGTACAGCTCACGGAACACACACAATAAGAAAAAATATCACAGAAAATAATGAGCGTCCTTTTACAAGCAACAGTGTATATGTTTGAACGGGGCAGGCTGTGAAGAAAAGTGGTAAACACGTTAAAACATGAAATGGTGGACTATTCTTTCTGTCTGCGCCAGGGCAGACGGGTAAAATATCTTATTAATTTGGTTCTTGCTAAAATGCTGAAGCAGATTGAAATCGCTTTTGCTGTTGCATCATCAGAAATAACAGTATTTTGTGTACAGCTCAACACATTCACCCGATCTTTTATATTAAGAGTATTTTAATTTTATACACACGCGTTAATATAACAGACGGAAAATGTGTATTGGATATGTGTCACGACAAAATGACACAAACATTTAAAAATAAGGATGCTCGCCAAACTTTACAGGCCAACTGGCGTACCTTTTCAATAGTTCTACTGTAACAGACTTCCACAGAAATATACAGATTGACATAAATAAACCTCCAACGAATATTAAACGTATGCAAGTACAGACATGGCAAAGCTTCTGCACGACAAAGCCATTTGAATAATAACTAAAACATAAGTACTTCATCGAGAGGAATATTACAGTGCAGCACATAGAATATACACAATTAAGAGAATTATCGCAGAACATAAAAAGCGTCTAGATTCAAGAAATACTGTAATGTTTATTTCTGAACGGGGCGTGCTACGAAGAAAAGTAGTAAACAAGTAATAAAAGGAAATGGTGGACAATTCTTTCTTGGTGCGCCAGGTCGAATAAGAAAATTAGTCTTATTAATTTGCTTCTTGAAAATACTCGAAAGCAGAATGAAATCGCTCTTCCGGTTGAACCATCAGGAAAAACAATATTTTGTGCAGCTTGTATTTGCAATTAATGTAAACAAGACCCAATGATAGTTTCTTAAACCAGCAGTCATAATCTTAAAAGAAAATCAATTTTCACGAATATCAAAATATCAAAGTTTGATTTTTACATTTTCGTAAGTTTCTGTCACGGGATTTACTCCCCTTGCTCTGCAGTAATAGTCTAATAGTGACCAAACTTCAGAGTATCTACTGCGTGTCTTCAAATGTGTCTAACTTTCGCTCAAGATTACGCTTGACAGAAATGTGAATTGAAGAATGGTGCTTCAATTCTAGGGAGCCTCATAGGAATTTAAATAGATCAAGTACTACGGCTGATAGGATCCAGGCCGTGTAAACTTTTTATCTTTGCTGACCTTCTATGACTTAGGATTTCGCTCGTTTGACGAGCCCACAACTGATTTAACTCAGTAAAATATTACTTAAATAGCTCTGTTATAAGTACTTAAAATGACTGAGACATACGGGTGCAGTTCACTCAAAATGACTAAATCAGCTATAAATTTGCATATTTACTGATAACAAAATTTAATAGTCGATTATCGTTAACAATTCTAAAATAAATAAGGGCGGGGTAAATTTAGATACAGTCTTTAAAATTTCCTCATAGGTAATGATCTGATTTGAAAAGGTCTTTCTGATTTGAAAATAGAGTGTTCACTTGACAGCTTTAAATGGGTACTTAGCTGCCAGTAAAATGTCGGTTAGTTTCTGCTCCAGCCGATGCTTGTTCTTTGCAGGTTATGGACTGGTCCACCATCGTCACTGGTCAAGTTTGGCGGCCGCAACACGTTTCTCGTAGTATCGTGGAGTAATTGCGAAGATGGTTCAGCGTCTATTTAGACCTGTCTGCTGTCTAGCTCTGACTTCAGGCCACTTATACCACTCACTTGTTCCAAAGATATCACCACCAATTGGTACCACCGACAAGTATCATGAAATAAGAGAGAAACAAATATCGTCCTGAGAATTGGGTTTTCTTACACAAAATTATCCCCCCCCCCCCTTTCCCCGTTTTTTTCATTCCACCATCCCATATCCCTCAGACCTTTACCGTCTCTGACCATTAATGTTAATCCCAGTGAGCGGAAAATATCTATTGCATTTTATATTGAACATGTTTACATTTACATTTGCACTGGTTGAAAAAGTTACTATAATAAGTATGTTCATCAGTTCTATTATCATCCACTCCCCGCTCCATCTGGAACTTGGTGCTACATCTGCTTTTGGTTCTTTATGAGAAACCCGCATAAAGCAGTCGACAGCTCTTGCAGTTGTGGTTCATGATATCATCATTTTATATGGTGAGGTTGCCAGCCTCGTATGACACCCACTAGCAATTTTCACTTGTTAATAAAATGCAAAATATAGAATTATAAATGTACTTCTTACCCCAAATTTCTTTGGGAATACAGACTGATTTCTGGCTCAGATAAATAGTTAAGGCAACTTGATTAAGATGCCTCTTACGCGTGGGTTTTGGTGTTACTTTACAACAGACTCCCACTATGACTTATTGTTCAGGTTCCAAAGATTCCGGGCTTTCCGTATTAATGAAAGTAAAGTTTTCCTGGAATACAAGTCCACAAGAAGCTCAAACACGTTGTCCCGTGCTTTAAAGTTTAATCCTGATCCTATTCCTTACTCAGGCTTGTCTAGCTGTCTTCTTGACGAGTTGAATTTCACAGTGCGGTAAACACACAAGGCGCTAAATTATAAAGCAACATTTGGCCCACATCCAGATGGCTAATATATGACAAGGCTCCGATCAGACATGTTGTATTTTTTTATATTTCAAATGCCAAGCCAATAGCATTAAAGAAACGTATATTTTCCTTTCTCTCACGAAAAAAAAATTCTTGCGTAACAAACGCACAAATAAATGTGTTGTTTACAATCACCATATATTGTATGCCAGCTTCCGTCTATTATCGATCATGTTTACACACGACTTCAAAATTTATCACAGGTAATCTCTTTCAAGATGGATAATTATTCTTCTGCCAAGCCTTGTCCGGAAACGATCACATCATTCATCCGGCCCAGCAAACATTGACAACAGCTTGGTCCGACAGAGACATTCCCAGCGATAAGATAATCGACTGTGGTCATCCCAAGGTTGTTTACTCACTAATCCGGTCACTCCCCTGCATTTGTCTGGTATGGCAGGAAAATATGTTACACATTAGTAAACCACATTTCTCTCTACAGATCCCAGATGTCAATATGGGCTCAAACGAAAGAAATTGATTACCATAATAAGCAAAAGATGGTTGCTGAAGACCCGACATAACAAGAATTGAGGGAAGAGAGTGCAAACAATGAATCGAAAATACCAAGTACTATCAGAGGTGGGGAACAACTAAAGTGAAGAGCATAGAATGAGTTATATGATGGCACAGGCAAATGTGACGTTCGAGGATATTCTGTCACAGTTTCATAAACAGTCACTAAGAATCCCGGGCAACGCCGGATACTTACAGCTAGTGCAAAGATAAAATCCGTTCGCTATAATAACACAAAGAGGAAATGTATCTAAAGAAAAATCCGTTTGATATAATAATAACACAAAGGAATATTTGTAAAGATACAATCCGTTTGACATCTTCTTCATCGTACACTCTCAGACGTCCACTTGAATGTTCTCAAAGAAAGCAGTAGTCAGTTTGAGGCTATTTGAATCCCCGTAAAGCTTTTCCACGAAAAGAGCTGGCGTCGGCCATATGCGCTTTCTCTGTACCGCATATAAGGGGCAACTTTGAAGCAGATGTTCAGCAGAAGGGAACTTTTTTTGTTGCGAACTCCTTCCGCATTCCACTGCAGAATGCTGAGTGTTGTGTGAGCTTTGTAAGGATTTCTAGCCCTTTGCCTCTGTGTAGCCCAGCGGAACGCAACGGAGTTATTGACATTTTCCTTACTATGTAATGACGTCATCATGGATATAATAACACACAGAGGAAATATAATAATAATAATAATAATAAATTCTTTAAGCGCCAAACACGGCGCATAAGGCAGAAACCAGTGCTCTCCAGGTTGTTCGTTGTGACGCCACTCCTCTTAGCTCTTGCACATTATTTAGGCCCAACGTTCTTCCTTCTCTTATTATTGTTCTTCTGAGTGTTTCTCCTGGTCTTCCTTTTTTCCGCTTACCCTCAGGAACCCAAGTGAGCGCCTGTAGTGGCACTCTGTCGCTTCGCACCCGCAGGACACGACCGATATATGACCATCGTCCCTTCCCTATACAGTCGGAGACACATTTCCGCCCAGAGTCCTCTCTCACTTGTCGATTAGTCTTGAATTCTTTCCAACTGATGTCCATGAGTTTTCCAAGACATTTGCTCTCGAATGCATTCAGCTTGTTCTCCAATGATTTTGTTATTTTCCAACTCTCACAGCCGTATGTTAACACTGAGATAACATTTGAATTAAACAGACGAAGCTTGGTATGTATATTCAATGATCGTAATTTCCAAATGTTAGATAATCTATTGAAGGCGCTAGCTGCCAAAGCAATTCTAGTATGGATTTCTCTTGTTGTGTCACCATCCTGAGTCATTTTACTGCCTAAATAATTGAAACTTTCAACTTTCTGTAGTTTTTCCCCGTTCAAGATGATATCAAAGGTCTCGTTAGAAAAGTTCATAGCTTTAGTTTTAGAGGCATTTATTTGGAGACCAATTTTAACCGAGAGATGACACAAATTATTTATTGCTTCTTGGGATTGTCTTGGTGTTGAACTTAAGAATGCTACATCATCTGCGAAATCCAGGTCCCTCAGGAATTTTCCATTTGTCCATTTTATACCCAATTGTTCATTGTGGGTATAGTTTCTCATAACCCAATCAATAGCTATTCCAAAAAGTAGTGGTGACATAATACAGCCTTGTTTAACCCCTGTGTCTACTGTAAACCATTCTGTATTCCCTTTATTTGTTCTAACACAACATCTTGCATTGTCATATAGCGCTTTGATTATATTCACATATTTTGTTGGAAAACCATAGATTGTAAGTATCTTCCACAATGATGGGCGGTGTAGACTATCAAAGGCTTTTTGAAAATCGACGAAGGTGATAATAAGTGGCGATTGCCTTTCCACTGATTCTTCTATAAATTGTTCTTAGTGTGAATATTTGATCAATACATGATCGTTTCGGCCTGAAACCCGCTTGTTCTTCTCTGATCTTTTCGTCAGCATGCAATTTTAAGTCTTTCTAACATCATGCAACATAATAATTTTTTTTCCAGGTACACTGATAATAGAGATATACCACGCCAGTTATTACAGTCTGATAGATCACCTTTCTTCGGTAACTTTACAATAATACTGTCTTTCCATTGTTGTGGTTTGTTCTTCTCTCCATACTTCATTTATAATATCTAAAATTCTCAAGAGGTTGTTGTCATTAACTGCTTTAATCATTTCCCCTGAAATTTCGTCAACTCCAGCAGCTTTAAAATTTTTTAATCTTTTAACCGCTTGTTTGATCTCGTCCAGCGTGAATTCATCGCAAGTTATTGGCAAAGTGGTTGTGGATGTTTCATTATTAAAATCAGGTGTTACTGTTGGTGGTGGTCTGTTTAGCACCTCCATGAAGTGCTCAGCCCATCTCTTCATTTGTTCTTTTTCTGTTGGTATTGAATTCCCTAATTTACCTTTAACAGGTGTTTCCATAGCAGTAGGCTGGTGACATAGTTGTTTTGTAATTTGATAAAGGCACCTACTATTACCAGTTCTTGCAGCATTTTCAGCCTCTACGGCCAGTTCATTGATGAAATGTCTTTTATCTCTTCGAGTTTTTGTCTTCACTTCTTTATTTAACAAGTTATAAGTTAGTTTGCAAGATTCAACTGCATTATGTGCACCTGCCGCTAGTAGTCTAAGTTTTGCTGTTTTCCTTTCCCGTACTTCATCCCAAGTATCTTCTCTCATCCATTTTTTCTTTTTATGTACTAGGTATCCGGTGGTCGCTACAGCTGCTTCTGTCATTGCTGTTCTCAGTTGTTCCCACCCAGCATCGACTGTCTTGGTGGCGATATCGCCGTCAATTTTGCCCAAAGCATCGAAACAGTTGTTCACCTTGACACTACATTCCCCCCCTATATCATCCGACTGCAGTCTGTGTACATCCACTCCTCTATTTCCACTCGGTTGGTATAACTTCTTCAGTCCAATTCTCACCCCAGCCATGCAGAGGCCATGATCGCCTCCGATCTCTGCACCTCTGTATGCTCTGACGTCTTGAACTGATGAGCGAAATTTAGCGCTTATGCAGAAGTGATCTATCTGGTTCTTAGTTCTGCCATCAGGTGAATTCCATGTTATCTTGTGGATATTCTTATGTGGAAAGATGGTGTCTGCCACAACGAGGTTTGATATTTCACAAAGTTCTAGAAGTCTTTCGCCATTTTGATTCATACAGCCTATGCCATGAGTACCGAGATATCTTTGTACTCCATCGTTGTTGTCACCTACTTTGGCGTTAAAATCACCCATGACTGCTATTATGTCATGCTTGGGTATTGTGTTGATGGTACTTAGAAGTGCTTCATAGAAGTCATCTTTTGTGGTATCAAGAGCGTCGTTAGTTGGTGCATAACATTGTACAATTGAGAGCTTGAAAAATCGTAGAGGAAATATATGTACAGATAAAATCTGTTTGATATAATAACACACAGAGGAAATATATGTACAGATAAAATCCGTTTGATATAATAACACACAGAGGAAATATATGTAAAGATAAAATCCGTTTGATATAATAACACACAGAGGAAATATATGTAAAGATAAAATCCATTTGACATAATAACGCACAGAGGAAATATATGTAAAGATAAAATCCGTTTGATATAATAACACACAGAGGAAATGTATGTAAAGATAAAATCCGTTTGATATAATAACACGCAGAGGAAATATATGTAAAGATAAAATCCGTTTGACATAATAACACACAGAGGATATATACGTAAAGATAAAATCCGTTTGATATAATAACACACAGAGAAAATATATGTAAAGATAAAATCCGTTTGATATAATAACACACAGAGGAAATATATGTAAAGATAAAATCCGTTTGACATAAGAACACACAGAGGAAATATATTTAAAGATAAAATCCGTTTGATATAATAACACACAGAGGAAATATATGTAAAGATAAAAATATTTGTAAAGATAAAATGGTAAAGATAAAATCCGTTTGATATAATAACACACAGAGGAAATATATGTAAAGATAAAATCCGTTTGATATAATAACACACAGAGGAAATATATGTAAAGATAAAATCCGTTTGATATAATAACGCACAGAGGAAATATATGGAAAGATAAAATCCGTTTGATATAATAACACACAGAGGAAATATAAGTAAAGATACAATCTGCTTGACATAATAACACACAGAGGAAATATATGTAAAGATAAAATCCGTTTAATATAATAACACACAGAGGAAATATATGTAAAGATAAAATCCGTTTGATATAATAACACACAGAGGAAATATATGTAAAGATAAAATCCGTTTGATATAATAACACACAGAGGAAATTTATGTAAAGATAAAATCCGTTTGACATAATAGCACAGAGCGGAAATATATGTGAAGATAACATCCGTTTGACATAATAACACACAGAGGAAATATATGTAAAGATAAAATCCGTTTGATTAATAACACACAGAGGAAATATATGTAAAGATAAAATCCGTTTGATATAATAACACACAGAGGAAATTTATGTAAAGAAAAAATTCGTTTGATATAATAACACAGAGGAAATATATGTAAAGATAAAATCTGTGTGACATACTAACACAGAGAGAGGAAATATATGTAAAGATAAAATCCGTTTGATATAATAACACACAGAGGAAATATATGTAAAGATAAAATCCGTTTGATATAATAACACACAGAGGAAATATATGTAAAGATAAAATCCGTTTGATATAATAACACACAGAGGAAATTTATGTAAATAAAAAATTCGTTTGATATAATAACACAGAGGAAATATATGTAAAGATAAAATCTGTTTGACATAATAACACAGAGAGGAAATTTATGTAAAGATAAAATCTGTTTGACATAATAACACACAGAGGAAATATATGTAAAGATAAAATCCGTTTGATATAATAACACACAGAGGAAATATATGTAAAGATAAAATCCGTTTGATATAATAATACACAGAGGAAATATATGTAAAGATAAAATCCGTTTGATATAATAACACAGAGAGAGGAAATATATGTAAAGATAAAATCTGTTTGATGTAATAACACACAAAGGAACTATATGTAAAGATAAAATCCGTTTGATATAATAACACAGAGAGAGGAAATATATGTAAAGATAAAATCTGTTTGATATAATAACACACAGAGGAAATACATGTAAAGATAAAATCCGTTTGAT
Organism: Oreohelix idahoensis; assembly: GCA_024509875.1. Taxonomy (NCBI): domain Eukaryota; kingdom Metazoa; phylum Mollusca; class Gastropoda; order Stylommatophora; family Oreohelicidae; genus Oreohelix; species Oreohelix idahoensis. The sequence goes on from JAMPIV010017371.1 coordinate 92,463, forward strand.
ATAATAACACACAGAGGAAATACATGTAAAGATAAAATCTGTTTGATATAATAACACACAGAGGAAATATATGTAAAGATAAAATCTGTTTGATATAATAACACAGAGAGAGGAAATATAATCTGCGTATTCTTGGGATTGAGAAGTAGAGAACTGGAGACATACAGGAAGTGGATGTAGAAGACATTAAAAGACTTTAAGCTGATATAACCTGGACTGGAAATGTGGCATGGACGGCCTTTGATTCTTTGATTTGAGCTGAAGGATGCCCAATAAAATTAAGTCTTGGCACTGGGAAATCGAAATTATGAAGAACAGTTCTGCGGTAAATAGACAATATATTATTGTGTGTGGACCAAAAAAAAAAAAATGTTAGATTGACTGGCAGCGCCATTTTTGTTGGTGCAGAATAATCGATAATGCTACTACGAACTCGTTGAATGCACATCTACAGAGGGATAAAGAGAGAGAGAGAGTGAGAGAGAATATGTGCACGGCGCAGTTGCTAGAAGATTAGCGAAATAGCATCTGGAGCGAGGTGAATAAAATGAGGTGGTTAGAAAAAAAAGTATTATTTTTTTAAAATGCATTTACAACTAATAAAAAGATGACATTGAAACTAAGACAGTCTATTCCAACGTGTGGCGTAGGAGTTAATGTCTCCCTACCGATGTCCTATTCTGTCTGTCGTTCACTGTCATCCTTACCGTTTCGTTAAACTATACTTCCATATTTCTTTGTCATTCTTTGCATTGTTCCTGTTACTTTTGTTTCCAGCCATCTCGTCTTCAAGCTTCCATCTTCTTACCACCGCAGCACAAGTTGAACGCCTCTTTTATTTGTGTATAATAAGTTTTTGTTTCTTTCAGAACAAAGTCATTAGTCTCTTTATCTGTTCATATGTTCTTTACATTCGACTGTAAATCCACATCGCTTTAGCCTACAGTGATCTTCTTGTTTGTTTATTGATTACCCATAATTCGCTTCTATATGATAAGATCGGCTTCTGGAATACAAAAGAGTTCTCTTAATCCTGTTGTCAAAGATGTGTGCGTGGGATGCATTATAGTGTATTTTGAGAAAGGCTGTTTTTAGCTGACGCTATTATGTTCTTGATTTCTCCGCCGCATAGTCTTGCTGATGTTTTTAATGTGCTCACGTTTTTTAAATTTATGAACATTTATGCAGAGCTGTCACATTTCTTTTGATGATACATTGTGGGGAGTTTATTTTTCTTGAGACAACCATTACTGTTGTCTTAGTGCTAAGTTGGTTCAGACATTTATTTTTACACTCGCAGTTTATGGAGAGAAACTAAAAGCATTCAGTGTCCAAAAAAAAAAAAAATTAAGAAAACCGATAATACATATAACCTGTTTTACATTCATCGGAGCAACGGAACTGCGACGGTGGAAAATAACGATACTATGAAAAACCAGATGTCCGGTCATCCTATTGTAAGATCTGTCTCTAATACATATATGAAGTTGTCACTAGACTTTGCTCCGAGGAAGTCACCGGCATTCGTCTTCAAATTTTCCATTGCTTCCTTTAAGAGCCGTTGATAATTCCAAAGACGATCATGGCATATGCTGTGTCGCAGCATATCCTCTCCTTCTGACACCTGCAGTCACTCACTCCATCCATCTTTTTCCTGATCTCTTTCGTGACTTACTTTCCAAGTGTCCGGCATATAAGGTGAATTACAAGCTTGATCAATTGTCATAATGATCTGACGACCAGACTCCCAACGATTTCTTTCGTTGCGGTTCCATAAGACCTATAATGTTCCACGGAAGATGTAATGACAGTATGTGCTGACTTTGTCATCGCGGGCTTTTCGCTGTGCGTTTAATGATTCGCAAGCTTCAGATTTTCTAGATACACTACAATCTCTAACTCACGTTTACGAATATGTTTTAAAATGTCCTTGCAATCACCGTACAACTGTACGATTTTGTCTTACAATGTCTTCACAATCACAGGCTCACTTGTAGCATTATGTCTTACTGTTTCCTTCCAATCAGTAGTTAACAATGTACGATTATTTATTACAATTTCCTTACGATCTCCAGCTCACATGTAAGATAATGTCTTACAATTTATTTCCAACCATCGGTTCATTTGTAGCATTGTGTCTTACAATATCATGACCATCTCCAGCTGGCATGTAAGATAATCTCTTACAATTTCCTTACTATCTCCAGCTGACATGTAAGATAATGTCTTACAATTTCCTGACAATCTCCAGCTGACATGTAAGATAATGTCTTAGAATTTCTTTACAATCACCGGTTCATTTGTAGCATTGTGTCTTACATTATCCTAACAATCTCCAGCTGGAATGTAAGATAATATCATTAACTCACGACTGCGCCTTATGATTCGCTTCACGTTTACCACATTTAAGAGTTCTCCTTGTAATGTGTAAAAACTGCTTCGACCTGATTAGCGCCATAAAAAGGCAACTACGATTTTAGCTTAACATGAACTGTCCTTGGCCATTAACCCTTAGATGTCCAAACCTAATGCGATCTGACGCTGTGAACGACACTTGGCGGATATGGTCCGCTAACTGGATTTCAAGACAAATCAATCCCTCCTTCCCCTTGTCCTAATTCCAAATCAATATTCTGCTGTCTTTGATAGAAAAGACAATGAGCAGAATGAACAGAAAAACTTGGAACATCTTAAATAAGTTCACATGATAACTCGCTTTTTTTTTTCTACCTTCTGTCCTTTTTTCTTTCTGGACTCACATTATAAGCGCTAGTCATATTGGTGATTTATTGGAAGAGGCGCATTGCTCCTTCACATACATAAAGAAACTCAAGAGACATTTTCTCTCTGAAGTTCTTGTTCGTATTCATCAATACAGCCAAGTGTTTCCACTTTATGATGTCTAGGTCTGAGATTATTTATTCAGATCACGGCTGTACTTCTCAGCGGGGGAATGCTTTTTTTTGTCTAGTTCCACATTGTGTCTGACAAGTAGATAGGATGTTGTTTCTTGCCTCGGACAAGACCTGCATTTTTTAAAGAAGTGGCTGACGCTATGCATCGTTGTGGTTTTGGTGCAGCAGTATTTGTTATTTTTGCGAAAATCATGTACGTTGTGTGCTAGAATTACGTCATAGGATGAGGTATAACCATATACTTACATCTTTGTGGTTTTGCTGCAGCAGTTTTTGTTATTTTTATGAAAATCGTGTACGTTGTGTGCTAGAATTACGTCATAGGACGAGGTATAACCATATACTTACATCTTTGTGGTTTTGGTGCAGCAGTATTTGTTATTTTTATGAAAATCGTGTACGTTGTGTGCTAGAATTACGTCATAGGACGAGGTATAACCATATACTTACATCTTTGTGGTTTTGGTGCAGCAGTATTTGTTATTTCTGCTAAAATCGTGTACGGTGTATGCCAGAAATACGTCATAGGATGGGATATAACCATTTACTTGCATCTTGAGCTGGTATTCGTCGTGTGTGATCATTTCTTACCTGCCGGTTCGTTAAATACACAGTTAAAGCCTTTATTAATGAGGCCAGGGATCATCACAGATGTACTATTGGAGAAAATCTTAGCAATACTTGCAGCTTTTGAGTTTCAGTTGTGTTTTAATTTTCTAACTTTGATAGAGTTTGGGACATTCTTATAACGACTTGCTAGGTGCTGTATATAGAATATAAATGATCATATAACAAGTGTTAATTTTTAGGTTATTAGAAAGAAGGTTATTATAACGTAACAAGTGTTAATGTTTTTACTATTCAGTACAGTTTGAGCACGCCGTTATTCGTAGTTTACAGTGTCTCTGTTTTATTTGTTACTTGCCCCCGCGTAGTTCCGTGGGGTCACCCAGAGGGCAACGAAATAATAGCCCTACTGCTTCCACAGGCATCGTCGTAACAGGCGACTAGTTTGAGGCTAGGCAGGGGGCTGGCGATATCAGTTTGTAAAACAAATTGATTGAGAAACAACCGTTACAATAACATATACGTGCTTTATTGCAGTCTTCTTGGCAACTACAGTGGTGGGTCCGTGCTTTATAAACAGCAATAACGAAAATGGTGATAACTGTTTTCTTCTTTTTGTTTGTATTTTGTGTTTCTTCTTTTTATTTTTTAATGAGGATTCGTTCTATTTTCTTGTTATTTCGAATAAATGTTTCGCCGCTACTTTCCTATCCAGCAGTATCTACTACTTTTCTATTCAGCAGTATCTACTACTTTCCTATCCAGCCGTATCTACTACAATCAATCAATCATTACCTTTTAGCTCCCCAAGGAGCGTATGCCTTCAGCAAACACATGCCAAGTCCTCCTGTCACATGCCATCAGCTCAAGCTCTGTCCACGTTTTCCTCATCATTTTCATTTCTGTCTCCAATTCTCGTCGCTATGTGTTTCTTGATCTTCCTTTTCCTCTCTTACCATGGGGGTTCCAGAACAACGACTGATCTGTAATGCTATCCACAGATTTCCTCAATGTGTATCCCTGGTGTCCTGAGGATAGCACCATTTCCCCTGTGCTGAGTTTCCTCCTGTCTACCCCCTTCCACTTTGTTTCGCAGTTCCAGGACATCGATCTTGTAGTCCATTATTTCTGCTGCCACCTATATCGTTGTCCCTTGTTCGTTCAATGTTCGAAAATTCCAGGTGCCAAATCTGGAAGTTTTCCTAGAAGAAAGACGGTTAGTCAGCACCACAGACTCCTTCAGCTTTCTCTTTGTTGCTACATGCGCCTCCCTACCAGAGGACCACTTCCTGTCTTGGTTGGCTGAGTTTTATTTTCCTTAGTTGGCATGTCCATGCTTCTTAAATATTTTGTGGTTTAACATTTTTTTACAGGATGGGAGAACCAGACCATGCCCAAACCTTCTTAGTCACTTTTTCCGACATGCTTGGTAATGAGCAGAGTTACTATTCTTTGCTCCCCTTTCAGGCCCCAATAACACACATACGGGTATTTACTACAGTAGCCACCATTGCTAGTAGTTCTTGCTCACGCTTCTCTCTACATTATGTCATCAGCATGTCAAAGAGTATCCTTTATCCTCCTACCAGTATTCTTGGCCTGTCTTCTATATTTCTGTCTTTTTGCTGCACAGAGACAGAGCAGAGCTCAGGTGACAAGATGTCGCGTTGTAATACAGCGTCATCGTGATTGACGCGCGGGTTACAGCCCGGAGAGCGCACATAATTTGAGATTCGCGTAAATTGAGATAATTAAACCTCCAAATTCATTTATCCCTCCGTTACATTAATAACATATTTTCCCTCGAAAGTTGCAGTTTTTTTTTTCTTGTCTTTTTTTTGTCATTGCGTATTTTTTGTTACAAGAACTAAATTGTGTGCCTGTAGAAACGGCGAACTTGGTTCTCATCCTTAACGATGTCGGATGTTTGCTTTTGGACGCAATGTCTTGAATTTCCCCCATTTGTAATTCGGATGAATATGAATAAATAATGAAGTTAGAAACACTTGCAGAACGCGGTCGATTTAGCCGGTCAGGTCGTTTTTCCTTTAAGTACACTTAATAATTTGGAGACGGAATAATACAAAGTTTATTTTCAATTTTTAGTGTTTTTGGTTTTTCTTTTAAATACTTGCCGAGGCAAGATTTTAAAACAGATGTTGTGATAAATCAGCTGTTAATTAATTAGTCAAATTTCAGTCCATTGCCTTTTTTTCACTTCTCCCCACGCCATTTGTGGACACGTTACTTCATAACTTCATAACCAGTTTATCCAGATAAATTACCACAGGAGAATTAGTGCCGTAATTAGAACATGCAGCAGAATAAAGCACAGTATAGTTTTTTCCGCCATGTTTTGGCGAGTGACTTATTCGTTTTCTACATAGAAATTTAGCACGTTACAGTTACGAGCATACTTCTGAAAAATAGATTCAAATAAAAATTATTAAAAGGCTTAACAAACGTTTATGAAAACGAACTTAAAACATAAAATAAAAACTTGAACCCGTGAATTTTAAAAGCAGCGAACCAGAGCTGGTCAAGACCGCACTCCACCTCCACGTGGTGGTCCTGGAAACAGTCTGCAGCTGTGCAGTCTGGCTGAGCGAGTGTGGATCGAAATGGGAAGGCAAACCCGGTCCTAAAAAATGCAGCGCAGAAGTCGGATGTGTCGACCGAAAGGTACAGATAATCACAGCTTAGGCGTAAACAGACACAACGCAACCACCGTCCTTTTCAGGGCGAACGAGGAAGAAGAAGAAGAAAAGCAGTAGCTTTTAGAATAAAAACTTGAAATTGTGAATTTTAATAGTAGTAGCTTTTTCCTTTTAAAAATAAAAATCTTTATTCTTAGCTGGGTTTTTTTTTTCTTCGAATTCGCGTATACTGAGGTCGAAAAGAAGAGTTGGCTACCCGAAGAGCAGCAACTGGGAGACTTTTTTCAAGCCATAAATCGAGGATTCCTCAGCAAATGAGAAGTTGGCAAGAAGATGAAGATGGCTGTATACCGCCCCACCTATGTCCCAGTCTTGACGTATGGATGCGAGTCATGGGCAATTGACTACAACCCACGAAAGCCAGATCCAAACCTCAGAAATGAGGTATCGGAAGAAGATGGTTGAAGTAACAAAAAGAGACATGGTCCACAACCAGACGATACGTCAAGGTCTAAAAACCCAACCCCTGCAGACCGATGTAGAATAGTCCCAACTAAGATAGTTTGGCCATGTCTGCAGAATGGGAGAAGATCGACTACCACGACAAGTATGGGCAACTAAAAGCCAGGGATCCAGACCCCCAGGACGACCCAGAGTCCACTGGGAGGACAACATTAGAAATCTTTGAAGGATTCGAGGACTAGAATGGAACCTGCCAGGAAGAAGACAGACGATAGGATTGCATGGCGCTCTCTCCTCCAAAGCTCTACATTTCACGGTATAAGAGGAACGACTAAGTAAGAAGTAGTAATCTCAATCGCACTGTACGTCTATTTCCAATTTCTTGGTGCTCTCCTGTTTGGCGATAAAGACTTTAACTGCAGTCAAACTGTTCTTCTTTCTCTCAATACCAGGAACGTTTTCTATCATTTCAGAGAAGCCATTATGAAACAGAAAGGAGAGTCCTAACCACAAAATATATATAGAGAAACATTACCCAAGCAACACCTGGATCCATGCATACACAGATGGATCAGAAACTAATACAACAGAAGATGGGGGTGAGGGAGTCTTCCTGAGCTTAACCAATGGCACACAAAAAAAGATAGCAGTCGCAACAGGGAAATTTTCAAGTAACTTCAGAGCAGAGGCAGAGGCCTTAAAAACTGCATCAGAAATTCTAATGACAGAAGAAGTAGCTATCTTCTCAGATGCTCTGTCAGTGATTACAACGCTAAAAAGTCACGGTAATGCTGAACTGGATGACCTAAGAGTAACACTTCACAGACTATGTCAGCAATACAAAAGAGTCGTGATACAGTGGATTCCTTCTGACTGCAAGATCCCTGGAAATGAAGAGGCTGACAGATTGGCAAAGGAAGGAGAAAAAGCTTCCTCAGCTTGACACAGATATAACTTATGAGGAGGCCAAGAGTTTTATCAAGCGCAGATGCAGGCACAAGTGGGAAGCAGAGCATCCAGGCCATGAAAAAAAATGATCCGTATTACCAACTGAGCAGAAGTGAACAAGTGGTAATCTTCAGACTTCGCACAGGTCATAACAGATTGAGATACTATCTATTCAACAAATTAAAGATAGGAACAACTGATGAGTGTGACTGTGGCACCGATAAAATGACTGCCGAACATCTACTTCAAATGTGCCCATCATATGAGGAACTGAAAAAACGCATATGGCCATCACCAGTACCATTCCTGGAGAAAATCTACGGAGATATCAACAACCTCAGGCTGACCACTGCTTTCTTTGAACTTATTCAATTTGACATCTGAGGATGAACGAAGAAGAAGAAGAAGAAGAAACTATTCTTCCTCTGCTGTTCATCTTTTTCCGCTTGTTCTTCTTCTTCGTTTGCCTTCAGATCGGCACATGACTTTCTCTCATAACTGGTATGGTCTGTGCCACGCTTCTCCCGTTACCATAGTGTCTCCCTCAAATGGGTTGATGAAGACCATGCTGTCAACCTGCTCCTATCTTGGAGCCGACAGTTTTTATGACAATTAGTTCCCATCCCGAAAAGTGCACCATGAAAAAGATAGTAACTTTGATGGGGAAAAGATGGGACAAGACGTGATGGATACAAGAATTAGTATTGTTAATTTTTTTGTTCAACGAGGCTTGCTATACATGTCTCTCTCTCTCTCTCTCTCTCTCTCTCTCTCTCTCTCTCTCTCTCTCTCTCTCTCTCTCTCACAGTCACACACACACACATACACTCACACACAAAGCAGCTTGTCGTGTTTGCCTTTAGATGGGCATATGACTTTCTCTCATAACTGGTATGGTCTATGCCACGCTTCTCCAGTTACAATAGTGTCTCCCTCAAATGGGTTGATGAAGACCATGCTGTAAACCTGCACCTGTCTTGGAGCCAATAGTTTTTATGACAGATTCTACTGTTTGTTTGTCTTCCCCACATAGACACACTTATATGTTTGCCAAATTTTTTATTTGTTGAACAATTGATAATTGAGTTTGGAGTGGCCAAATCTCAGTCTGAAAATTATTATTTGATTATTTCTTGGAAAGGCGTGGCATAGTTCGGTTATATCCGATTCTGTATGGCCTCTTTGCCATTTTCCTGTGAACTTATTTTTGATCATTACTAAGTATAAATATAAAATAAGTAATTTAATACTGCAGTACACATGTATTATAAGGCTGATTACCCCCAGTCCCAATTTCCACCAGAGAATGTAAAGTTTTATTGAATCACAAATTAAATCATTAAAAGATTAAATATATCTAGTTAATGGGTCCATACTTAAGAGAAATGAATATGATGGGAATAAAATGCGCGTTGTTTTAACAGGCGCACAATTTACGAGGTTCCCATCCCGAAAAGTGCACCATGAAAAAGAAAGTAACTTTGATGGGGAAAAGTTGGGACAAGACGTGATGGATACAAGAATTAGTATAGTTAATTTTTTTGTTCAACGAGGCTTGCTATACATCTCTCTCTCTCTCTGTCTCTCTCTCTCTCTCTCTCTTTCTCTCTCTCTCTCACACACATACACACTGTCACACACACACGCGCACTCACACACAAAGCAGCTTGTCTTGTATGGCATGTTATAACACGGGAAGCTTGGGTACACTGTCAAAGCACGATAGACTAAACAAAAAGAGGTGAGGGCGACACAAATAGACGACACAGGAACTCTTTGATATGGACAAATGTAGCCAGAGCGACAACAACGGATTCCGATAGTAAAAAACATAGCACAATATCGTTTTATAATCCGATGTCAAGTATATAGAATCAATCCTGACGTATAAGAGTGAGTCATGGACAGTTGGTAAACATGTAGGGAAAACACTGGAGGCTACAGAGATATCGTTGTTACAGAAGAATGTTAAAAATACCATGGACAGCCAAAAAAGAGTAATGAGGATGTCCTGAAAGAGGTCAATGCACAAAGGAAAAGTATTTCACAAGTTAGAAAGAAGCAATCCACTTTTTTTTTTTTTTTGGGGGGGGGGGGGGGGGGGGCGGGGCATGTTATGAGAAGAGGACAGCTGGAATATATCGTAACAACAGGTTAGATTGAAGGATAATAAAATAGAGAAAGACAAAGAGAACAAATACTGGACAGTTTGACATCGTGGTATGGAAGGAGGTCAACAATAAAATTGATCAATTGTACTGGAGACAGGAAGTTGTGGTGAGACATGATCTCCTACACCACTAGATATGGTACTTGAAGAAGAAGGCGAGAATGTCAAGTATTGACAACACATACATAATGGGACATCCGGGCCAAGACTACCACACTAAAACTTTATGGACTGGAAGCTATTGCTGGGTTTTCTGTTTGTTTGTTTTCTTGTTTGTTTTGTTTGCATTCTCGTAAATTGTTACAGTCTATACGTACTACTGCTATTGACAGGGGCAGAGTGGTTAGAGCGCTGGTCTCTCGCGGCAAAGGTGCCGGGTTCGATTCAGGGTGTCGACACGCTTCAGTCTACCCAGCTGTAAATGGGTACCTGACTTTACACTTGATTTAGGGAAAGAAAAGGCAGCGAGAAAAAGAACTGGTCATCCCACCTCTCGATGCTGGACCTAGCATAATGAAGTCTCTAACACTTCACCTCCTACGGCAGTATCTGCCATGGGGCTACCATACCTTTACGTACTACTCATCCTTGTGTTACCGAAGAGGGGGGGGGGGGGGAAGGCGCAAATATTAGAAACACTGTAAGCTACTATGTATGTCGTAAGAGGCGACTAAGGATGGTTGGACATGAAACCGTCTACCCCATCCTGTAGAAGCTTTGAGACACAACAAAACATAAACAAAAGCAAAAGAAAACAAAGATGTTTCATAAATGGGTGCTTCCGTAGAATATAAGGACTGACATGGTATGATAAGGTCTCTAATATGAAACTGACGACAACCAAACTGACACGTGACAGTGGAACAAGACTTGAGAAGAAGAGGCTGGCGTTGCATTAGGCACATATGGGGGAAACCTGTTGATATACGAGCTTTACTAGACCACGTCTTTTTTCTGGACAGAGAAGTAGAGGGAGGACTGGAGAACTTGTGGAGAAGAGAAGTAGAGGGAGGACTGGAGAACTTGTGGAGAAGAGAAGTAGAGGGAGGACTGGAGAACTTGTGGAGAAGAGAAATGGAGATTAATGAAAATGATGAAGAAGACCTGGAGCTGGTGCCACGTGACAGGAGGACTTGACATGTTTTTGTTGGATGCCTGTGATCGCACGTGAGCTACAGGGTATTGGCTGATTGATTGATCTGTACTGCTATTTGTTATTATTTATCAATTATACTATACTTGTCTTAAAAGACAGCTGTGTGATCGTATAATATGTTGGTCATGTAGAGCAGCTGTTACTTTGTTTACTGCTTGTTTGCTGTCACGTTGTTGTTATGATAAAAGGTAACGCTAATCCCATAGCAGATACTGCCGACGATGCGTGAAGTGTTAGAGACTTCACTAAACTAGGTCCAGCATCGATAGATGGGGGTGACCAGTTCCTTTCCTCGCTGCCTTTTCCGTCCCTAACTCAAGTGCAAAGTCAGGTAACCATTTACAGATGGATACCGTGAACCAAACCTGGCACATTTGCCGCGAGAGACCAGCTTTCAAACCAGTCTGTCAATCAGACGCTCGTTGTTTTGATACTATAATTAAAACAGTACATCAGTTTGTAAACAACAGGTTGCGTAGATTTAGCCCAGTACGTTTCCTACATTGAGAACATTTGTTTACATTAACGAGCAAATAACCCGCCAAGAATACACAATGTTGTGCTCTTGCTGCTGTGTGCCCTGATGACGGCTGCTGTGGTCATTTCATTCCGTTCAGTTTCCTGTCATCTTCATTGGATCCTTGAAGTCAAACCTTTCTTAATGCATTGGCCATGAAGCTACGGAGCAACCCGTCAAAACCGACATGGGAAGAAGTGACACAAAGCCTATGGAATGAAATCTGATCAATTAATTAACGACAGCTCTTGTGTCACAACATTTTGTTGTAAATATACGTATATAATTTAAAATCTTGCCTTGGTGCGTATAAAAGAAAAAAAAAACATACACACAGCGCGCATACACAACAAAAGTTCCGAATAAATCTTTCCTTACTTCGTCTTCCAATCATTATCTAAGGGGTGTCGATTTGGGCAACTAAATCGATCGACGTATCAATAATTATTTGAGCGAAATGGGACACATAAAAAAAGAACAAAACAAAACATAACAAAAAACAACTCATTTCAACCGCTTACTGTTGTTTCCGAATATTTCTTACCTACAGGAATTTATTTTGTATTGCATAGATCGGATTTTTAAATAAAACTTGTCATGAAATGCATTCGTTCTCTACTGTCGTACGTAAACCTAAGACAAAGATACATATTTATACGTACCAGTGATTGTTTTTGCGAGGAACTCTCTGTAATGTGAATATTGCATCACGATAATATTGTAAGGCCTACGAATTCTTTCAAGAGATGTTTAATTTAGTCGTCACAGTGCAGTGCGCCCCTTTTCCGGAAAAGTTTGTGGTAATGTTCATTACGTTTCATTTAGTTCATAACAAAACTCTTAAAGTGTCTTTGCGGGAATTGTGCTAATCAGCAAATTTACTTTTTCTGATTAAATAGTTCAATTAATAAAATGATCTTTTTAAGACTTTTCTTTACCACACAAAGTTATTCATCTGCAAAATTGTAACCCGCAGCTATAATTAGGACCGTGTTACGGAAATGATATCACTCTAATATATTGAGCTGTGTTAAAAAAAAAAAAAAAAATCCACAACGACACCTCGCAGAGAACAGTGCCAGAACATAGTGACACGTGTTACTAAATATAGATCTTAATTAAGATAGACAGAGCGAGCGTCTACCCGTTTCTTCATTCACTTTTCGTAATAAGGGTTTGATGAAACCAGTTACCGTGCAGGATGGGTGTCATTTACTTGTGTCAGCCGATAGTTTAGTGCGCCCAGCTATCTATATCTGCCGGAGTCAAACTGGAGTATGTTTTGTTGGCGTTCCTAGTTTTTAGCTAGTGGTTGTTTAGGAATCCGGCTCCAAGATGCTGACACGAAAAGGAACCGTATCTCGGAAAAACAGGGCAAGTATGAGGAGAGGAAGGGGTGGAAGAGGAGGTGTAGGAGCAGGAACAGGAAGTGGAGGAACCACTGGTTCAGGAGTCAACTCTGGTGGCAGTGGTTCATTATTAAAACCGGCAGCTTCCTGGGGTACCTCATCACTGTCAGCTTCCCACTCAACACCGGTGACGATGAGGTCATCTAGTAGCCGAGACGTGTCTTTTACCTCTATGGAGAATTACAGCCACGCAATGGATAACGTGTCCACGTGCTCGGAGGTCAGTCAGGGTTTTGCACTTCGCAATCAGGATGGTCATAATCACGTTGATGGTACTGCCAAAGACAGACACTTTTCTACATTGCCTGCTCCAGGCTCAGCCAGTTTAGGGAATATTGCAGGTGATCTGTCGTCATCAGAGCCTCGCAAGTTCAGCTACCAGAGTATGACTGCCAGGAAGGTAAGTATAATGCCATTCATTCATTCGTTACCCTTCAGGTCACCAGGGATCATAGGTCTTCGACAAATACATTTCGTCTTCTTGTTCACTGACATCAGATCATTGTCTTTCAATTTCTTCCTCATCCCTTTAACATATTCTCTGTCTCCATTTCTCTTTTCCGTATGTTTTTCGGTAACCCTTCTGCCTTTCTTACCTATAGCATTCCAATACAAGGACTGTTTTGTAATGCTATAATCAGGTATCCTGAATGTTAAGTACAATGTGCCAGCCTGTACTACAGTGTCTGAAGGAATGTACTGTGAAAATGTTCGTCTTATTGGTTTTAATGTATATCACTGAGTCCAACATTTGATACTGTTAGTCAGCTCTGGTAATGTTATCATTGAACGGCCATACCGTATAAATAATTTAATCATTGATCTGCTAGACCGTGTAAATAATTAATCATTGATCTGCTAGCCCGTGTAAATAATTAATCATTGAACTGCTAGACCGTGTAAATAATTAATCATTGAACTGTTAGACCGCGTACAATATTAATCATTGAACTGCCAGACCGTATAAATAATCAATCATTGATCTGCTAGACCGTGTAAATAATTGATCATTGATCTGCTAACCCACGTAAATAATTAATCATTGAACTGCTAGACCACGTAAATAATTAATCATTGAACTGTTAGAACGTATAAATAATTAATCATTGATCTACTAGACCGTGTAAATAATTAATCATTGACCTGCTAGCCCATGTGAATAATTAATCATTGATCTGCTAGCCCTTGTAAATAATTAATCATTGAACTGCTAGACCACGTAAATAATTAATCATTGAACTGCTAGACCGCGTAAATAATTGATCATTGAACTCCTAGCCCATGTAAATAATTAATAATTCAACTGCCAGCCCATGTAAATAATTAATCACTAAATTGTTAGCCCATGTAAATAATTAACTGTTGAACTTCTAGCCCGTGTAAATAATTAATTGTTCGTTACTGCTTATCAGTTTAGGTAAATTCATCTTTATAGTTCAGCCAAAGTGTGTAATACTGTGAACGCTAGTAAACACGTGCAAATTCAATTCTACATGTTAGTCAGTGTAAGTAAATTAATTTATGCACTGTAATTCATGGTCAGTTATTTAGTCTGTGTGCTTTAGTCACAGTAAGTAAGTTAATCTTTAGTTTGCAAGTTAGAGTAAGTTAATTAATTTTTGGTTTGCAAGTTAGAGTAAGTAAATTAATCATTGGTATGCAAGTTTGAGTAAGTAAATTAATCTTTGTCTTTAGTCATAGTAAGTAAATTAATCTTTGATATGCTGGTTCGAGTAGGTAATTTAATCTGTGTGCTTTAGCGAGAGTAAGTAACGTAATCTTTGATTTGCAAGTTAGAGTAAATTGCAATTCACTCAGAGTAAATTAATCTTTGCACTTTACTCATAGTGAGTAAATTGATGTGTGCACTTTACTCAGAGTTAGGTAATAGCTGTTTGCTATTTATTCAGAGTAGGTAGATTTATTTTTGGTGTGCAAGTTAGAGTAAGTAAATCAATATGTGCACTTTGCTTAGTGTTAGAAAATAAGTGTTTACCCTATATTCAGAGTACGTAAATTATTCTTTGGTGTGCAAGTTACAGTATATAAATTAATTTTTGCGCTTTACTTAAAGTAAAGTAAATACGTAATGCGCAGCCGCGGAATGTGATGAAGCGTGTAGTGAAAATGGCGGAGTTCACGGTGCAGCAAAAAGTGCAATGCTGTTATTGGCTTGCGGAATTAAAGTTTCTCATTGTTGTGCAAAGGAGATTCAGGCAAGAATATGGACAGAAACCTCCGGAGCGACATACCATAGTGAAATGGCACAAGCAACTGTTGGAAACAGGTTCTTTGTTAAGAAAGAAGGGAAACGGCAATGAAGCGTTGTCTCCAGATAGAGTTGACGCAGTTAGCGAAGCTTTTCAACGTAGCCCGCGGAAATCCATTCGACGGGCTAGGGGAGAATTGGGTATTCCAAAATCTACTGTTCACGACATTGTGCACAAAAGATTGCGGCTTAGAGCCTACAAGATCCAGCTAGTGCAGAAGTTACAGCCAAATGATAAACCCAGACGGGCCGAGTTCGCAAATGCAATGCTATGTCACCTCGATGATGACAATGAATTTCTCAATCGTGTGGTATTCTCCGATGAAGCGACCTTACACACTTGTGGCAAAGTTCACCGGCATAATTGTAGGATATGGGGAAATGAAAAGCCACATGTCGTAATGAAGCATGAGCGAGACAGCCCTAAACTTAACGTGTGGTGTGCCTTAACCTCAAATTATGTGATCGGGCCATTTTTATTCGCCGAAGCCACAGTCAGAGGAGTAACATACCTAAACATGATGCAAAATTTTGCAGTTCCTAGGATACCAGAGCCCAATGGGCTGATCACCCGTTGGCTTGTCACACCGATTACGGAAACAACAGCAGATGGATCTATTTGTTGTTGCCCTAAAGACGCCGCTAGGCGTGATGGGAAACTACAACAGAGAAAATCAATCTGCTGTTGCCCTTAAGACGCCACAAGGCGTGATGGCCTCTGACTGCTTGGTCGGTCTTTGGCTAAGGACGGAAGAAGAAGAAGAAGACTTAAAGTAACTAAATCAATCTTTGCACTATACTCAAAGTACATTAATCTTTGCACTATACTCAAGGTACATTAATCTATGACTTTACTCGAAGTAAGTAAATTAATCTTTGCACTATACTCAAAGTACTTTAATCTTTGCACTATACTCAAAGTACATTAATCTTTGCACCATACTCAAGGTACATTAATCTATGACTTTACTCGAAGTAAGTAAATTAATCTTTGCCCAGCAAGTCACAGTTAGTAAATTTATGTTTAAATTTTTGTGTGCTAGGGTCAGTAAATATATCTTTGCACTTTAGCCAAACTAATATTACATGTTGTAATGCTGTGAATGAATATATACGTTCGACACGTCAAACTAGAGTAATATTATCACTGCCAGTCATTTTAACATTATGAACATCCTGTTCGGTCGTTTAGTTTTAACAATGTCGGAACAGTGCAGGCCTATTGTTTAGTGTCATAATATCAAAACGTTTTGATGCTAGTCTGTGTTACAGTATCAGTAACTTTGTTTAGGGCCGTGTAACTGACGTTTAATTGTTTCTACAAATTAGTGAACGTCAATTTACGCATAATTATGTCTACAACGCGAGTAAATAACAGTTTACGTTTAATTATTCTCTACAAACTAATGAACGTCAATTTACGTTTAATATTCTCTACAAACTAATGAGCGTCAATTTACGTTTAATTATTGTCTACAAACTAATGAACGTCAGTTTACGCTTAATTACTGTCTACAAGTTAATGAACGTCAATTTACATTTAATTATTGTCTACAAACTAATGAACGTCAGTTTACGCTTAATTACTGTCTACAAGTTAATGAACGTCAATTTACGTTTAATTATTGTCTACAAACTAATGAACGTCAGTTTACGCTTAATTACTGTCTACAAGTTAATGAACGTCAATTTACATTTAATTATTGTCTACAAACTAATGAACGTCAGTTTACGCTTAATTACTGTCTACAAGTTAATGAACGTCAATTTACATTTAATTTTTACGGCTACAAACTGAAATGAAGCGTGGTAGGGTTACGCTCTAGTTTACCCAACGATAAAAAAGGTACATGAATCTGTTCTTATGTCAGGGGCTCACATGGCAGTGAAGAAGGGAACTGGTTACTGTCAAGTTAAAGCTGAACTTTGACGTTTAATTATTGTCTACATAACAATGAACTAGGGTCAGTTTTACTGCTTAATTACTGTCCCAACCTCATAAAGCTGAACGTGATAATTTACCTCTAATTATTGTCTACAAACTAAGGAACAGTTTTACTGGTTAATTAACTGTCTACAAGTTGAACTTTGATAAACCCTCTAATATTTCACCCTACTAGGCAGTTTCTGCTGGTTGCCCCAACCTCATAAAGCTGAACTTTGAAAAACCCTCTAATATTTCACACTACTAGGGCAGTTTCTACTGGTTACCCCAACCTCATAAAGCTGAACTTTGATAAAGCCTCTAATATTTCACCCTACTAGGGCAGTTTCTGCTGGTTACCCCAACCTCATATAGCTGAACTTTGATAAACCCTGTAATATTTCACCCCACTAGGGCAGTTGCTACTGGTTACCCCAACCTCATATAGCTGAGCTTTGATAAACTCTATAATATTTCACCCCATGGACAGTTTCTACTAGTTTACCAACCTCATAAAGCTGAACTTTGTTTAAACCCTACAAAATATTTCACCCCACTACGCTTAATTTAATTACTGTCTACTAGTTAATGAACGTCAACCTCAGTTTTAATTATTGTCTACAAACTTTGATAAACCCTCTAATATTTCACCCCACTAGGGCAGTTTCTACCAGTTACCCCAACCGCATAAAGCTGAACTTTGATAAACCCTCTAATATGTCACCCTACTAGGGCAGTTTCTACTAGTTACCCCAACCTCATAAAGCTGAACTTTGATAAACCCTCTAATTATTGTCACCCTTACTATGGGCAGTTTCTACTAGTTAACCCCAACTGTCTAAAGCTGAACTTTGATAAACCCTCTAATATGTCACCCTACTAGGGCAGTTTTGTCTAGTTACCCCAACCTCATAAAGCTGAACTTTGCTTAAAACCCTCTACAATAATTCACGTCAACTAGGGCAGTTTCTACTGGTTACATAAAGCTGAACCTCATAAAGCTGAACTTTGATAAACCAATTTGTCTAATATTTCACCCCACTAGGCGCAGTTTCTACTGGTTACCCCAACCTGTCATAAAGCTGAACTTTGAACCCTCTAAATTTACATTTAATTACTTGTCTACAAAACATAAAGCGGAACTAATAAACCCTCTAATATTTCACCCCACTAGGACAGTTTCTACTAGTTACCCCAACCTCATAAAGCTGAACTTTGATAAACCCTCTAATATTTCACCCGTCACCTAGGGCAGTTTCTACTGGTACCCCAACCTCATAAAGCTGAACTTTGATAAAACCCTCTAATTATTTCACCCACTAGGGCAGTTTCTACTGGTTACCCCAACCTCATAAAGCTGAACTTTGATAAACCCTCTAATATTTCACCCGACTAGGGCAGTTTCTACTGGTTACCCCAACCTCATAGAGCTGAACTTTGATAAACCCTCTAAATATTTCACCCGACTAGGGCAGTTTCTACTGGTTACCCCAACCTCATAAAGCTGAACTTTGATAAACCCTCTAATATTTCACCCGACTAGGGCAGTTTCTACTGGTTACCCAACCGTCATAAAGCTGAACTTTGATAAACCCTCTAATATTTCACCCGACTAGGGCAGTTTCTACTGGTTACCCCAACCTCATAAAGCTGAACTTTGATAAACCCTCTAATATTTCACCCGACTAGGGCAGTTTCTACTGGTTACCCCAACCTCATAAAGCTGAACTTTGATAAACCCTCTAATATTTCACCCCACTAGGGCAGTTTCTGCTGGTTACCTAACCTCATAAAGCTGAACTTTGATAAACCCTCTAATATTTCACCCTACTAGGCAGTTTCTGCTGGTTGCCCCAACCTCATAAAGCTGAACTTTGAAAAACCCTCTAATATTTCACACTACTAGGGCAGTTTCTACTGGTTACCCCAACCTCATAAAGCTGAACTTTGATAAACGTCTCTAATAATTTCACCCACTAGGGCAGTTTCTACTAGCTTTACTGTCCAACCTCATAAAGCTGAACTTTGATAAACCCTCTAATATTTCACCCTACTAGGGCAGTTTCTACTAGTTACCCCAACCTCATAAAGCTGAACTTTGATAAACCCTCTAATATTTCACCCCACTAGGGCAGTTTCTACTAGTTACCCCAACCTCATAAAGCTGAACTTTGATAAACCCTCTAATATTTCACCCTACTAGGGCAGTTTCTACTAGTTACCCCAACCTCATATAGCTGAACTTTGATAAACCCTCTAATATTTCACCCCACTAGGGCAGTTTCTACTAGTTACCCCAACCTCATAAAGCTGAACTTTGATAAACCCTCTAATATTTCACCCTACTAGGGCAGTTTCTACTGGTTACCCCAACCTCATAAAGCTGAACTTTGATAAACCCTCTAATATTTCACCCTACTAGGGCAGTTTCTACTAGTTACCCCAACCTCATAAAGCTGAACTTTGATAAACCCTCTAATATTTCACCCCAAGAGGGCAGTTTCTACTGGTTACCCCAACCTCATATAGCTGAACTTTGATAAACCCTCTAATATTTCACCCCACTAGGGCAGTTTCTACTGGTTACCCCCCAACCTCATAAAGCTGAACTTTGATAAACCCTCTAATAATTCACCCCACTAGGGCAGTTTCTACTGGTTACCCCAACCTCAAAAAGCTGAACTTTGATAAACCCTCTAATATTTCACCCCAAACTAGGGCAGTTTCTACTGGTACTGGTTACCCCAACCTCATAAAGCTGAACTTTGATAAACCCTCTAATATTTCACCCTAGGGCAGTTTCTTGGTTACAAAGGTTACCCAACCTCATAAAGCTGAACTTTGATAAACCCTCTAATATTTCACCCGACTAGGGCAGTTTCTACTGGTTACCCCAACCTCATAAAGCTGAACTTTGATAAACCCTCTAATATTTCACCCCACTAGGGCAGTTTCTACTGGTTACCCCAACCTCATAAAGCTGAACTTTGATAAACCCTCTAATATTTCACCCCACTAGGGCAGTTTCTACTAGTTACCCCAACCTCATAAAGCTGAACTTTGATAAACCCTCTAATATTTCACCCTACTAGGGCAGTTTCTACTGGTTACCCAACCTCATAAAGCTGAATTTTGATAAACCCTCTAATATTTCAAACTAGGGCAGTTTCTAAGTTACCCCAACCTCATAAAGCTGAACTTTGATAAACCCTCTAATATTTCACCCCACTAGGGCAGTTTCTACTGGTTACCCCAACCTCATAAAGCTGAACTTTGATAAACCCTCTAATATTTCACCCGACTAGGGCAGTTTCTACTGGTTACCCCAACCTCATAAAGCTGAACTTTGATAAACCCTCTAATATTTCACCCCACTAGGGCAGTTTCTACTGGTTACCCCAACCTCATAAAGCTGAACTTTGATAAACCCTCTAATATTTCACCCGACTAGGGCAGTTTCTACTGGTTACCCCAACCTCATAAAGCTGAACTTTGATAAACCCTCTAATATTTCACCCCACTAGGGCAGTTTCTACTAGTTACCCCAACCTCATAAAGCTGAACTTTGATAAACCCTCTAATATTTCACCCGACTAGGGCAGTTTCTACTGGTTACCCCAACCTCATAAAGCTGAACTTTGATAAACCCTCTAATATTTCACCCGACTAGGGCAGTTTCTACTGGTTACCCCAACCTCATAAAGCTGAACTTTGATAAACCCTCTAATATTTCACCCCACTAGGGCAGTTTCTACTGGTTACACCAACCTCATAAAGCTGAACTTTGATAAACCCTCTAATATTTCACCCTACTAGGGCAGTTTCTACTGGTTACCCAACCTCATAAAGCTGAATTTTGATAAACCCTCTAATATTTCACCCCACTAGGGCAGTTTCTACTGGTTACCCCAACCTCATAAAGCTGAACTTTGATAAACCCTCTAATATTTCACCCGACTAGGGCAGTTTCTACTGGTTACCCCAACCTCATAAAGCTGAACTTTGATAAACCCTCTAATATTTCACCCTACTAGGGCAGTTTCTACTGGTTACCCCAACCTCATAAAGCTGAACTTTGATAAACCCTCTAATATTTCACCCCACTAGGGCAGTTTCTACTGGTTACCCCAACCTCATAAAGCTGAACTTTGATAAACCCTCTAATATTTCACCCTACTAGGGCAGTTTCTACTGGTTACCCCAACCTCATAAAGCTGAACTTTGATAAACCCTCTAATATTTCACCCGACTAGGGCAGTTTCTACTGGTTACCCCAACCTCATAAAGCTGAACTTTGATAAACCCTCTAATATTTCACCCGACTAGGGCAGTTTCTACTGGTTACCCCAACCTCATAAAGCTGAACTTTGATAAACCCTCTAATATTTCACCCTAAGTAGGGCAGTTTCTACTGGTTACCCCAACCTCATAAAGCTGAACTTTGATAAACCCTCTAATATTTCACCCTACTAGGGCAGTTTCTACTGGTTACCCCAACCTCATAAAGCTGAACTTTGATAAACCCTCTAATATTTCACCCGACTAGGGCAGTTTCTACTGGTTACCCCAACCTCATAAAGCTGAACTTTGATAAACCCTCTAATATTTCACCCGACTAGGGCAGTTTCTACTGGTTACCCCAACCTCATAAAGCTGAACTTTGATAAACCCTCTAATATTTCACCCGACTAGGGCAGTTTCTACTGGTTACCCCAACCTCATAAAGCTGAACTTTGATAAACCCTCTAATATTTCACCCGACTAGGGCAGTTTCTACTGGTTACCCCAACCTCATAAAGCTGAACTTTGATAAACCCTCTAATATATTTCACCCTACTAGGGCAGTTTCTACTGGTTACCCCAACCTCATAAAGCTGAACTTTGATAAACCCTCTAATATTTCACCCGACTAGGGCAGTTTCTACTGGTTACCCCAACCTCATAAAGCTGAACTTTGATAAACCCTCTAATATTTCACCCGACTAGGGCAGTTTCTACTGGTTACCCCAACCTCATAAAGCTGAACTTTGATAAACCCTCTAATATTTCACCCTACTAGGGCAGTTTCTACTGGTTACCCCAACCTCATAAAGCTGAACTTTGATAAACCCTCTAATATTTCACCCGACTAGGGCAGTTTCTACTGGTTACCCCAACCTCATAAAGCTGAACTTTGATAAACCCTCTAATATTTCACCCTACTAGGGCAGTTTCTACTGGTTACCCCAACCTCATAAAGCTGAACTTTGATAAACCCTCCATAAAGCTGAACTTTGATAAACTCTCTAATATTTCACCCCACTAGGGCAGTTTCTACTAGTTACCGCAACCTCATAAAGCTGAACTTTGATAAACCCTCTAATATTTCACCCTACTAGGGCAGTTTCTACTGGTTACCCAACCTCATAAAGCTGAATTTTGATAAACCCTCTAATATTTCACCCCACTAGGGCAGTTTCTACTGGTTACCCCAACCTCATAAAGCTGAACTTTGATAAACCCTCTAATATTTCACCCTACTAGGGCTGTTTCTACTGGTTACCCCAACCTCATAAAGCTGAACTTTGATAAACCCTCTAATATTTCACCCTACTAGGGCAGTTTCTACTGGTTACCCCAACCTCATAAAGCTGAACTTTGATAAACCCTCTAGTATTTCACCCCACTAGGGCAGTTTCTGCTGGTTACCCCAACCTCATAAAGCTGAACTTTGATAAACCCTCTAGTATTTCACCCCACTAGGGCAGTTTCTACTGGTTACCCCAACCTCATAAAGCTGAACTTTGATAAACTTTCTAATATTTCACCATACTAGGGCAGTTTCTGCTGGTTACCCCAACCTCATAAAGCTGAACTTTGATAAACCCTCTAATATTTTACCCTACTAGGGCAGTTTCTACTAGTTACCCCAACCTCATAAAGCTGAACTTTGATAAACTCTCTAATATTTCACCCCACTAGGGCAGTTTCTACTAGTTACCGCAACCTCATAAAGCTGAACTTTGATAAACTTTCTAATATTTCACCCTACTAGGGCAGTTTCTGCTGGTTACCCCAACCTCATAAAGCTGAACTTTGATAAACCCTCTAATATTTTACCCTACTAGGGCAGTTTCTACTAGTTACCCCAACCCCATAAAGCTGAACTTTGATAAACCCTCTAGTATTTCACCCCACTAGGGCAGTTTCTGCTGGTTACCCCAACCTCATAAAGCTGAACTTTGATAAACCCTCTAATATTTCACCCTACTAGGGCAGTTTCTACTAGTTACCCCAACCTCATAAAGCTGAACTTTGATAAACCCTCTAATATTTCACCCTACTAGGGCAGTTTCTGCTGGTTACCCCAACCTCATAAAGCTGAACTTTGATAAACCCTCTAATATTTTACCCTACTAGGGCAGTTTCTGCTGGTTACCCCAACCTCATAAAGCTGAACTTTGATAAACTCTCTAATATTTCACCCTACTAGGGCAGTTTCTGCTGGTTACCCCAACCTCATAAAGCTGAACTTTGATAAACCCTCTAGTATTTCACCCCACTAGGGCAGTTTCTGCTGGTTACCCCAACCTCATAAAGCTGAACTTTGATAAACCCTCTAGTATTTCACCCCACTAGGGCAGTTTCTACTGGTTACCCCAACCTCATAAAGCTGAACTTTGATAAACTTTCTAATATTTCACCCTACTAGGGCAGTTTCTGCTGGTTACCCCAACCTCATAAAGCTGAACTTTGATAAACCGTCTAATATTTTACCCTACTAGGGCAGTTTCTACTAGTTACCCCAACCTCATAAAGCTGAACTTTGATAAACTCTCTAATATTTCACCCGACTAGGGCAGTTTCTACTGTGGGACTACATATATCTTTTTTATTTTTAAAGAAAGAAAAACAGGTATGTGGCGGACAAGTGTAATAATATTGCAATGTTGTGCTTGCTAGCCTGACAAGAAAGAAAGAAGAACACTAGACAACAGAAAAATAACAGAAGTGATAGGCTTATCGGGGAATCGAACCAGTGACTATCCGAACTGCGCCATCGCCTCACAACGGGGTTCAATCGTGAAATATCACACGGCCATCTTGTCTAGTGTCCTACATGTTTCCTTCTTTTTTAGCGAGTACCTGGCATTCGTTTATTACTTCCTGTTTCACATGCACCAGGTTTCTTTCTCTTTGTTTACTTCGCAAGTCTACCTGGTGCAAGATATATCTGGTGTCAGCCAATGAGATCAGCGACTACTTCACGAGTTTTGCACTAACAGGTAACCAATAGATACCAGTCACAAAACTATGATCATCGTTTGAATGTACGTAGCAGCGTACGTTTACGTGGCACCGGGGTGAATCATACCTTTGTTACTCCCCATAATTAAATACACAGAAAAATATTATATACTTGGATGTAGATTTTTGCACTTTACAGTGCTGTCATAATACTGTCATATGGCACCCCTCCCCTTTCTTGCTGTCACCGGGGCGAACCTTTGCACCCCCCTTTATTACGCCACTGACATGCGGTACTTTATATATTTTAACAAGCGCCGAGGACGTAGAACAGCTCAATGATAGCTGAATCACTGACTATCACACATGTTCAGTAAAGTGATGTAGAAGTTTTCAACCAACTTTGTGTCCCACATGATCACTACACTCACATATTTACTGTCACGCGTGATCCTAAACTCACATATTTCCTGTCACACGTGATCACTAAACTCACATATTTACTGTCACACGTGATAACTAAACTCAAATATTTACTGTCACACGTGATCACTAAGCTCACATATTTACTGTAACACATGATCACTAAACTCACAAATATGTACTGTCACACGTGATCACTAAACTCACATATGTACTGTCACACGTGATCACTAAACTCACATATTTACAGTCTCACATGATCACTCAACTCACATATTTACTGTCACACATAATCACTACATTAAAATATTTACTGTATCACGTGATCACTAAACTTACATATTTACTGTCATACGTGATCACTAAACTAACATATTTACTGTCATATATTATCACTAAACTCACATATTTACTGTTACACATTATCACTAAACTCACATATTTACTGTCACACTTAATGGGCGTGTAACGGGATCCTTCACCCTCCTCCCTCCCATGATCACTAAACTCACATATTTAGTGTCACACGTAATCACTATACTCACATATTTACTGTTACACATTACCACTTAACTCACATTTTTACTGTCACAAATGATCACTAAACTCACATATTTACTGTTACACATTATCACTAAACTCACATATTTAATATCACACGTAATCACTATACTCACATATTTACTGTCACACATTATCACTAAACTCACATATTTATTGTTGTAGCGAAATGTTTTTTTTTGTTTTGAGGGAGAAAGTGTACGTATTACAGACTTGATGGAAGAATAAAAGATAATAATGTCTTTTTGATAGCTTCCGAGTTTGAAGAAACTGCCTCTCCTCGGGAAATAGTGTCCTAGAAATTTACTTAAAAAAAACTTTCTAAGAGAATTCTGGTGAAACTAAACAGGATATTCTCTAGGCGATAAATTCTATATCCGATATCCTACAAAGGACTATGTATAGTACATATAGATGGATAAGAGATTTGGTGCCCAGCCACATTAAAAATATCCCGACCCAATAGTGTTTATTAATTATGGCTCTGCCCCCAGGGTGTAGATTTATGTTACTAAAACTATACAACCCATTTAAATATTACAAAGAAAAATAACAACAGACTCTGTTATGTAAAGTTTTCAAAAAAAGAAGATAGAATCTCACAGTATATTCAAATGTACAACTATATGTTCCCTAATCTATGAATGGTTCTGAACCATGTCAGAATTAATTTGTCATCACAGGACAATGGGAATATTCTGTAGTGGTTCTGCTGGCATGTTCAGATACTCATCTTAGATGCTGAATTTATGTAGTCTTGTTGCCAGGGGTTCAATATGTCCCAGCACTCCAGGTCCAGCAAGTTCTTTTTAGGGTTTCAGAGGATGGCAAGTTGCTTCTTCTCCGTCTTGACACAGGGCTCATCACCAACTGGGATGGAGTATGTCTGCCCTTGATAACACTGCATATGCTTAGGTCTTCTGGTATGACAACCCGGTAGGACTGGATTGACAAACAATTGAAGCTCCATTAGTAATCTTGCCAGAGAAGTCATTTCCCATATCTGCTGGACGCTAATCGTCCCTCAGAAATCTAACGAACATTCATAGTTAACATCACTAACAAAGTGGTACCTATTATCTATTATAGCATAACTGACATTATAAGCATACAGGTGGGTCTCAACCTATATCCGGCTTCCAGCTTGTTTACCGCAGTGATTTTCAACATATGGGCTGTTAGCTTCACTAACTGTGAAGTTTGGGGCAGTGGTCATCAAAAGTTTGAGAACCACTGGTCTACCTTGTGCCCATAGAGCAATAAAATCAATTTGGGGTCACTGTCAACAATGGTTTGAGAACCACTGGGTAAGAGTTTTCTATTCTGCTGTAACATGTTGGGGTGTCATTGTTGCCAAGGTTTGAGAACCACTGAATTACAAGTCAGTCAACATATTCATTTATAAAATTGGCTACAGTGCTGTTGCCCATTATTACATAGTTCTAAGTTTATGTGATAGGCATTCATATACCTGCCACATATGTAAACCTCTATTAAAGTGATATAGGGGTATGTGTATGATGAAGTGTAAGTCATAACAACAACAGACAGATAAACAATTTAATTTATTCCACCACACTTGACAACACTGTGACACTCACATACATAAAACACTCTACAAGGATATCTTAAAGGATTCACTGATAACTTTTCAAATAACAATATGTATTCAGTGCTGTCATGAATGTATATGTGTCCTGATTCAAATACAAAGGGAACCAGGAATCACAATCAATTTTAATTACAAGTTATATGTACAGAATTTATTAATATGAATCTTGTAGTGACATATGTTATTAATAGTATCCTATGTGTGTCAGTTGTGTAGTAGTAATCTGAGGTAATACTGGTTTGTTTTGTTCAAGCTCTGTTGGTATTTGTCATCATGACTTCAATAGTTTGTCTTTGTTGGAACTAGTATTGGAGATGTTCTCAGTTCCTGGCATTAAAACAATTAAATTCCCCTCTTAATTTTATTTTACAGTGTCATTTTAAGATGGGGTACATAATGTTGAGCTCCATGGCCACACTCTCTTATCTTTCGTGATGACTGCAGTAAAGGCCTCCTCTGCTCGATTACTTTAATGAGTTCTGGAGCCACCCCACTGGTTGCTATATAGACCAAGGAGTATGCTGTCCACCTCTGGCTTCAGCAAAGCTCTGACCAGGGGCTGCTCAATAACTTTAAGACCACGGTCCCTGAAACAAGAAGGATGTACCTTCTACGTCATAACTAATTTATACTCTCTTTCTACACTGAGCACAATACATCACAAACATTGAGTTCAGAGCGTTAGGCCAACTGTCAGCTTCATCTGAAATACTTTATACCAGTATTTCCCTCCCTAATGGTTACTACGCCTCTGCAATTCCAGCATTATTTCTTTCTAGTCAATCATCTAGGTGTCAGTGTACTGTTTGGCCATTCCATGCAGTTTTACTTTCCTCCGACACCTTCTGTTCAGGCTGGAGCATTATAGGCTTTACATCATGTTTGCTACTGAACTACACATATATACAGACATAAATTATCAATTTACATTCAATTTTCATTAAAAGATATTGAATATTTCAAGCTTACCACAATTCATAGAATAATAAACAGTTTCGTTGACTGGCAATGAATATAGCACAACTCCGATCTGCCGATGTCCCAGGCTTTATTTTATAAAAAATATACACTGGTGCTCAACGCACTGCTTCTTAGTAGGATTATTACAAGATGTGGCAATGAACAGACGCTCTGAATCGAGTATATTCGCAGCTCTACCCAATGAAACCATGTCTACACATCTTTTCAAAAAAGTACTCCTTTTCACGTTCCCCCTGACAACACAAGATAGTATTTATAGCCCGACCAATCGTGTTTAGTCTTATATTTGTTGCGCTCCAATCAATTTGGAGTTAACATGGTAGGCTATTTCCGTAACGTAAGGTTTTTTCAAACACGTTATAAAAAAAATTTTATGAGCAGAAATGATTTCATGCTGTCAGGCACCCCCACTATTTTATTTTGGCCATAACTTGGTAATTCCTAGACTATTTGCGTAACGTTTTACATATTCTTTGTCAGCAAGCCCTAAGGAACCCAAATATACAAATTTAAAAGAGCTAAGTGGCTGCGTTCAAAATGTGCATTTTCTACCACCTCCTGTTCACTTCCATCCCCCATGTGGTGTCTGGGTACTGTCATGTTTTCAAACGTAAACCCATCTATTGTCATCTTTCCTAATAAGCGTTTTCCAGGTTTTTTTAAAACCTAACTCTGGGAAGGTTAGTGTTTTTATCACTGTCCGTCTGAAAAAAAGTTAGTGCATGTGGCCTTACACGCGTGATGGCAGCAATTGTGTATCGCGCGACGCGTGTTTAGTATTGCATGCTTCCTGCCTTCATTCGCCCCTCTCTCTCCTGCTTTATCTGTCTTTTAGTTACGCCGTGTATAAAATGGAATGAATGAGATATTAAATTTAGGTCATTGATCAGCTTGCGTATCTCAAGTTTTTTCCAAGAAATACAGTACACGTTTCATTGAAGAAAGCGTGCAGCGACACAGTAGGCTTTTACTATCAACGTAAAAGCGTTAAAATTTGCAGACTAAGTAGAAAACAAGGGGGATTTCGAGTACAGTCATTGTGACAGCACTGTTCTTTTACCATTGCTCTTTTCTTTATTAAATGTATTTGTTAGGCTTTATATTTACCTGATAATTTATATATGTGGATTAGAATATTCCACGACAAACACATTAAAACATAATAAGGATATTTGCAGAAATCAGTTCAGGATTAAAATATGACAAGAATAATCATGGCTGAAATCATAGAGTAGAAATCATTCAGTATAAAACAGGACAAGGGTAGTTCATAGATGAAACTTTCAGTATACATAATGTTGTTGTCTCCTGTACAAAATCAAGGATATTAATTTTTG
The DNA here is from genome assembly GCA_024509875.1 of Oreohelix idahoensis. Taxonomy (NCBI): domain Eukaryota; kingdom Metazoa; phylum Mollusca; class Gastropoda; order Stylommatophora; family Oreohelicidae; genus Oreohelix; species Oreohelix idahoensis. The sequence goes on from JAMPIV010017371.1 coordinate 121,598, forward strand.
TCACAGTGAAAAACAAAAGATACTGACATGATATGCTGCAGATAAACATATGATTAATTCATGTTATTCATATAACAATATAGATCACTTACTCGCTCAGGCAAGCACCATTTCTGTGTTAAAATTGGACCGTTCCCCTCTGCAATTGCCTAGACCAGACTATCTTGTCCAGGCTGGTCGGTCCGCCGGCTAGTGAGAGAATGCCGCTTACCAGAATATGCCTGCGCTTTGAGAATCGCGCCAAAATTCCTCCAGGTTTCTGTTTGGTGGCGTTAATTTGCCTACGTGAGGGGTGGGGCGCCTGACCTATTTTTGACATTACGTTCCATCCCCCAAACACACACACAAACTGGCCGGTATGTGGCATTTGATACCAGGCGAGACTCCATTTGGTCGTTGCTGAGGTCAAAGGTCAAAAGACAATATACCGCGCTCCTATCCATTGGCTAAACTGTAACTATTCAGGGCGCGGAAGTTCACAGCGGTAAAAGGTCACAGGGGTTTGCTGGTAACCTCGATTTAAGAAAAAGGAATTTCAGAAGGAAATGAGAGATCTCCTGATGTGTTTTGACGAGAGGTAGATATTCTAGAGAATTTAGAGAGAAGGAATGTTTTGGTATGAGAAAAGATTGACAGAGAGAAAAGAAGGCAAATACATTTCGTGACAATTGTCACAAATGATCACTAAACTCACGTATTTACTGTTACACATTATCACTAAACTCACATATTTACTGTCACACATGATCAATAAACTCACATAATTACTGTCACACGCGATCACTAAACTCACATATTTACTGTCATACGTGACCATTAAACTCACATATTTGCTGTCACACGTGACCATTAAACTCACATATTTGCTGTGACCCGTGATCACTACACTCATATATTTCCCTCAAACATGATCACTACACTCACATATACACTGCCACACGTGATCCCTAAACTCACATATTTACTGTCTCACATGACCACTACACTCACATATCTACTGTCAGACTTAAACGCTACACTAACATATTTACTGTCACACGTGATCACTAAACTAACATATTTACTGTTGTAGTGGTTTTTGATGTTATTGTATGGTTGTTATGTTACCTAGTGTACTGTATGAGGTCAGCTGTGAAGGCTCCTGAGATAAAAGCTTATGTGAGTTACAGAAGGCCTTTCTGCTACCACTTACGACCTCAAACAGACCTATTCTCCTATAATGAGTGTTAGCTACGTTAAAAGTCTAGGGTACTGAAATGTAATGTGTAGGTAATAAAATACACAGACACACACAGGTAAATAATGAGTCTAATAATATTAATAATAAACTCTATAATACACTGAACTAACACTGGCTGTTAAAGTTTAAGTTTAAAAATTTTTTAAATTTATTAGTCCTGAACCAATTGTTTCTTTTGGTCAGAACTTATGAAATAATAGGTATTTATCAATAAAATGCATATATATATTGCATAATCAAATATAACTTTTGTACATAGGTATATTATTACAATGGTTAATATTAATGGTATCTACAATGTCTTGGGAACACTAGCACTTGATGGTTAGTTGGGGTGGCGTCATCATGCCCAATCTATGGTTACAAGGTTCATAGTCCTTGACATATGGACTGATGTTAATATTTATTTAACAAGATTTATTTCTTTATTGAGGGTGGAATTAGTTTATGAATCTCCAGCAGGCCAGGTTTGCACTTTACTGGCCTGTAACGATGTAGTCCAGAATTCTTGTGGCCCACTCCTCTCAGTAGCTGGAGTAAAATGTTAGGCTGCACAGACACCCGCTCTTGTACTTCTACAAGAGCATCTGGCACAATCGTAGTGCCAGATCAGAAACTCTGAAACAAAATTTGTGCCATGTGTCAGTACTCTATTTACTGCGCCACTCTTACACACAACACCACAAAACAACATTACACAGACTGGGTCAGATCTCTCTGACCAACGTAACACATCTCACCCAGTTGTTATCAATTAGTACCAGTTTCCCAAGACTGCATTGCATCCGAAATATGTTCAATAGTTTTCTCTTCTATTCAGTAAGGTTGGTAATATGTTACAACTGATGTCAATAATAGATCCGCCTTCCATAGTCTTAGATAGGTTTTCATATATTATTAGTTTGTCTCTAGGCCCTGGACTGCTGCTGGGGACCTAGAGCAGGCACTTACTTGTCGTAATCATTTTTCATGATATGGCAGTATCAATCACTCAAAATATTAAAATAAACAAGATAAATGCTTTTTTCTTTACCACAATTCAGAATTGAGAACACAGTTACTTAGGACTAGCAAAACTCAGCTGAGCTGCTGGCTAGATTAGGGCGTCCCACTGATTTTTATTTATTTATTCCGGGAAATCACCTCTAGCAGTCAAGAACTGTGTTAATGGACAGTCTTATATCAAATGGTACAAGTGTGCGTCTCTCATTCACTAATATAAATACTTCTGTCCAATCAACGAACTTCCCCTCTAACTTTTTTCAAATATTCAAACCAAAAGTCAAATTTCAGTCAAATCTCAGTCAAGTGTGTATTATTTTCTGTTGGTCCGTCTGTCTCTACTTGGCTTTTCACAAAAATACACTTGTTTTTTTGGACTAACTACATGCAAAAACTGCACAAACCTGCCCCCCTAAGTTATTTTTAGCTTCTATCCTCCGACTTTGCCCCCTAGTTCAATTGCAGTTTGATTTTTGCATTTTTAGTCTCAAGGACGCCAAAAGGTAACTTTAGTGAAAGTATGTACAAAAAACTGTTCGCTAGTCTGATTGGAACAATACGGTCTTTCGTCAATATCTTCCGTGTTATCTGTCCGTCTGTGTAATTAAAAGTATATTATTTCTCTGCTCAAGATGGGCTATCAAACTAGCTAGGTTTTATTTTCATAACTTTATTATTAAAGAAAACCCTACTTTTCTCAAGGTTAGTTTTTGAAATTTGTTTTTTGAACCTTCGTCCACGGCGTTTGCCGCTGTATTCAAACAAAACAACTAATTACGGTAAAACGTCTAAGATACGACTGTTTCTAACAAGAGCTAAGGTCGTTTTTCTACCAATTCCTTACATTGTGTCAACTAGTGGCGTGATTTTTTTTTTCTTTAAACTACAAATTGCGTCTTTTTGCTTTTTAGATTCAAACACGTGTTCAGTCATATTTTTTCCTTGTTATCTCCGTTTCCCCTCCCGTCTAAAAGGGTAAACCGTTTCGTCTGCATGTCTAACTAGTTAGTTTCAATGGCGGTAGAAAGCGCTGGCGTAGGCGAGAATGTATCCTCGTATCTTACGTATAATTTTATCCCTACATGTTATCTTACCCGTTATCTTTATAATTGGAGGTATTTTAACGTTGTATCACTGTATTTTTCACCACAACTGTCACACGTGATCACTATACTCATGTATCTCCTGTCACACGTGATCATTAAACTCGCATATTTACTGTCAAACGTGATCATTAAACAAACAGATTTCCTGTTACAAATGATCACTAAACTGACATATTTACTGTTACACATTATCACTAAACTCACATATTTACTGTCACACGTGATCACTACAATCATATATTTACTGTCACAAATGATTACAAAACTCACATATTTACTGTCTCACATGACCACTACACTCACATATCTACTACAGTCAGACTTGATCGCTACACTCACATATTTACTGTCACACGTGATCACTACACTCACCTATCTCCTGACACACGTGATCACTAAACTCACATATTTACTGTCACACGTGATCACTAAACAAACATATTTCCTGTTACACATGAGCACTAAACTCACATATTTACTGTCACAATTGATCACTAACCTCACATATTTACTGTCACACATGATCACCAAACTAACATATTTACTGTTACACATTATCACTAAACTCACATATTTACTGTCACACATGATCAATAAACTCACATATTAACTAGCACACGTGATTTTTTTTTTTAAATTTTGCCTCGTTTTGACGAGGCGCGTCCCGTTCAACCTAGTCGGTTATATTAGGGCGCATGTCCAAACATAAAAGACCCTTAGGTCTGGGATTTATAATAACTAGCTAGCTCACGTGATCACTAAACTCACATATTTATTGTCATGCATGATCACTACATTCATATATTTACTGTTACGAATGATCACTAAACTCACATATTTACTGTCACACATTATCACTAGACTCATATATTTACTGTCACACGTGATCACTAAACTGACATATTTACTGTCACACGTCATCACTACACTCACATATTTACTGTCACACAGGATCACTAAACTCACATATTTACTGTCACACGTGATCACTACACTCACATATTTACTGTCGCACAGCTTTGTGAATCTGACAGTTTACCATCACTCAGATTTACTTTAACCAGTGTAGTGATTTCTAAATACAATATCTAAATTAATATATAACAGTATAGGGCATAAAGGCAAAGATAAGAAAGCACAAAAGAATTGCTAGAACGGTTGGTGTCGCCTACGCCTTCAGATTTATTATTTGCTAACGAATAGCCGAACAAAACGGTACCAAAAATTTTCAAATTCGTCCTTGACATAAACACCCACTTTTCCTAGTTCTCAGAAAATATACTACTCGTCAAAAGTCAAGGGCCACTTAGAAAAACCTTGGTTGAAACCATAAAACAAATCTGATATAAACGTAATTGGTATCTGTCAAAACGGCATTTATTGAATACCAAATTGACATGTCACGTAAAGAAATGGAAACACACATTCAAACGCAATGAAGCTGTGAAGTGTGTCACCCACCTTTTCAAAAGTCACACAATAGATATTGGACAAATAGACTTTTGAAAATCGGGTATGCCCACCGTTTGCAGCAAGGCATTCAAGACAGCGTAGACGCATCGAGTCCACAAGGGTCCGAAGAGTATCCTGAGGAACAGCTTGTCATTCCTGAAGCAGAAATGCAGTCAGCTGTGCAACATCCATTGGCAGGGGGTGATTTGTTGACAATCTTCGACCAAGGACATCCCAGAGGTACTCAATCGGAGAAAGGTCAGGTGAATGAGCTGGCCACGCCATCCTGATGATCCCATGTTGCTGAATAAACTCATTCACCACACGAGCTCGATGGGGTCGAGCGTTATCATCTTGGAGGATGGCATTACCACCTATGGCCTCCAGAGCAGGCTGAACAACTGGTCTCAAGATTTCGTTCTGGTATCTTGGGACGGTCACGTTGCCTTGGATGATGTAGAGTGGGGTCCTGCCGTGTCTGTAGAAGCCTCCCCAGCCAATGACAGAACCCCTACCATAACGATTAACCTTTCGAATTGTGTCATCAGTAAATCTCTCTCATTGTCGTCTCCAAACTCGAATCCTGCCATCATTGAATGACACAGTGAAGCGAGATTCATCAGTGAAGAGAACTTGACTCCATTGTTGCCTTGTCCATCGGATGTGCTCGCGACACCAAGCAACACGGGCTCTGCGATGAGCAGGAGTAAGAGTAATTCTGACTGCAGGACGTCGAGCAGCCAGTCCAAATTCATGTAAACGTCTGCGAATGGTGCTTTGACTGACATTAACGTTTAAAGTTTGTCTCAGCTGACATCTTAGAGTGGAACAAGTCACTGTTCGATGGCGCAGGGCTGATAACAAGAGGTACCGGTCATCATGTCTATTGGTGCATCTAGGGCGACCTGGCCGGTGGCGATCCTCCACACTTCCTGTGGCCTGGAATCTCTCCAAAATTCTTTAGATAGTAGAGTGTGACACTGCAAGCCGTCTAGCAACCTCACGGACAGATAAACTACTTTCAACCCACGCTAGAGCCCTCATTCTTTGTAAGGTGTCAAGACTTCTCGGTGGCGTGGTTTTTGCAAGTGATGAAACTACCCTAAGTCTGCTGATTGTAAAACAAATTAAGAGTGAAATCTGTTCACGAAAAGTCGCCATTGCACGTGGAATGTCAATCAGCACGATTACTTCACCTGTTTGGTTCTACGGAAGTTTGAAAAAATAGATTAAAAATGTGAATTTATGGTCAGCAAACCAAATTGCACGTGATCACCATGGTTGTCGGTGAGTTGTTTTTATGCTTAACGTGCATAGAGGACTGTCAGAGGAAGATATTGCACCCATTTTTACTAAAAACTTCCTTCATTTAATCATTCTATGCGCTTATATAAAAGTGTATTGAAAATAATAGGGTGGCCCTTGACTTTTGACGAGTAGTATATTTGCCTAAAATGCATTGTGGAACGAGGAGGGGCAAGGATAGATGAAATGCTAATTCGTTTCGCATTGATTTTAAACTAAAAGCCAACACTAGCACAGAGGCAAGCCTTGCATTAGGGGTTTCCCCAGTACGATGAAAAAGTTAGAAATGTAAACACTACGGTCATGTAAACATGTTAAGCTCTTATTATGAATGACCTAAGCTCTCGTATTTAGCTTGATAGTACATGGAAAAAGAGTGAACGAGAGGTAGATTAAAAATAAACAACTAACATAGAAAAAAAAAGAGAATTTTGAACCAACCCACATAGCCCCTTAAAAATCGTTGATTCGTGTACCTGAAGACTTGCTGACCAAGAATATGGTGTTAGTTATATAAATAGTCCCTTAACTAATCAACTATTGATAAAACCATACATAGAGATCAGAGATACTGTCAGGTCAAGTCATATCTGCTTAGATTGGATCGCATATTTTTTGGGAAAAAAGTAGGTGACAGATAGGCTCAGATAGTACAGTGAATCCGATTGGGTGGCATTTGAAGTGAGACGAAATATTATTGGCTGACCTTTAAATAAACATAAATAGCCTAGTAACGTAGAAAAGTTTGAATGATATTTTTTGAAAGACTGTTTACCCTTGTAAAATTTAAAGTGATTGGCCAACTGAATCGATATTGTCAGAATAAGCGTTAGGGGGGACGCCATTACTAGAAAAGTTTCAACAGTGATAGATGAGATCAGGCTGTGCTTTTAAATACATTTCTGGACAGCCTAGACAACAAAACAGATCGAAACTGTGTCAGTCATCGTCTCTGTGTATTTCATTGAACATTGTGGTAAGATTGACATTTATTAATCTGTATTTTATATAAAAAATGAATGTGAAATAATAATATATGTCTGGACATGAGTGGGTCTATAGCAAAGCCTAAAGATTGATCCACCATGTGATAGACTGTCAGAGAGGTGTAAAAATACAAGAATATGTATGATTGTCATAAAGGAGCATAACACCTATCCTATTATATGGAAGAGATTACAGCTAGAATTGCACTGGCGTTGTAACTATTAGGGGAGAGGAATACTGGTGTACATTGTCACATCAAAAGAAAATGGTGGCATAGGTTTGTATAAGGATATGATCCTTTTGTTTGTTTGTAATGTACATGTCCTTAACTGTGGACTATTGGTGTATGCTAGATATTACGAAGGATGCATACCTTCACATTTCAGAGGTCCTGAGTACTGACGTTAATGTGGTACCAAACGCTTGAAAACTGATTGATTCAGGACTCAGCGTGGGGGGGGGGGGGGGGGGGGGGGGGGGGGGGGGGGGGGGGGGGGGGGGGGGGGGGGGGGGGGGGGGGGGGGGGGGGGGGGGGGGGGGGGGGGGGGGGGGGGGGGGGGGGGGGGGGGGGGGGGGGGGGGGGGGGGGGGGGGGGGGGGGGGGGGGGGGGGGGGGGGGGGGGGGGGGGGGGGGGGGGGGGGGGGGGGGGGGGGGGGGGGGGGGGGGGGGGGGGGGGGGGGGGGGGGGGTTTACTGCGAGCCCATGCTAGTGGCCATTGCCTATCAAACAGGGAACAGATTGTCAAGCGAGCAGAGGAAAGGTTCAACCTATATTCTACTGCAAAGATAAGTTCTCGTTCGGCACCTGAAAGCTCAACTACAGAACTTTATAAGAAGAAATATAAAAAGTGACAGTAAATAAAATTGGGACAAATATTAATAGTTCCACAAGTGACAAAATAGAAACAAACATTACTAAAAGGATATGATTTCAAACAACAACCTAGTGGTACTACCAGTATTTCCTTAAAGTAGGAGAACACTACAGACGTATATGAGAATAATAATTTTATGTATGGACAGAGGATCTATTGTGCTATTTGCCTGATGTAATTGATTATTTTGATTTCACTTTTAAATTGTCAATCCTTGTCGCGAGAGGTTCCTTAATTTGTGATTGGCTCATTTATCACTGCTGCTTTTATGATTCCTTCCACATATCGCGTTTTCACTTTTATTCGGGTGACGGGAAGTGTCATGGTAGCTACATCCTTGGTTGCAGTTTGAATCTCCACTGTTTCTGTGGTGTATTGATCGGCCTGCACCAGGTGAGAACTCACAACGGAATCGTAATCTAAACCGGTATCATATAAACACCTTATAGTGACACCATTACAGATGACATCTTCACACACCGGGGGGTGGTATGGTTCCTGTAGTTCTTCAGGTTTGACCTTCTTTTCCTTTTTCCCCGATGTCATAGCAGCACAATGAGGAGGTTTCCTTCTACAATGGTCAGTGTCTTACAATTTTTACACCACCTTTTTCCTTGGTTGAAAGATTTTCTTTCATCATATTTCCTTTCATCGAATTGTGGGAATTTATTTTTATTTTCATACCGTGGCCTATCAAATTGGTGCTTACCTTTGTTTTGATCCCTAGGATCAAATTTATTAAAGTTCTGTGGTGTCCTAAAGTTATCCACTTGTTTCTTTTTATTACCTGTTACCTCTGCTTGAGCTGCTTGATACCTTTCAGCAACATTTAGCAACTCACCCAGCCTCTCTGCACCTTGTTCCATGAGAAACTTTCTCATGTCTGGAGCCATGGACTCTCTTAATTGCTCTATAAGGACCATTTCCTTAAGATCTTGGGTTTTCCCCAGAGAAGTCCATTTCTCCAAGTATGTCTCTATTCGTGCAGAGAACTGGTGATAGGTTTCACCTGACAGTAGTTTAGCATTCCTAAATTTTTTCCTATAGAATTCTGCATTCTTTTCATATCTTAACAAAAGAGCCTGCTTTAGCATGTCATAATTTTCCTGATCACTTCTGCTCATTTTTGCAAAAACTTCATAAGCTGCCCCACGAAGTCCTTGAGATAACTTTAAGCTCCACCTTTCTCTCTCTAACCCATACGTGGTAGCTAATAGTTCATACCTATTTAGATAGCTCTCTATATCATCGTCTTTCTCAACAAAATGATCTAAATGAAAATTCATAGCTGAGGTTGAGGCTCCTTGGCTAGCAGTGGCATCAGAGGCAAAGGGACTGGCACCATTTTCAGGACCATGGCCTTGAAACTCAAACTCCCTTAGTCGTAACTCATGTTCCCTTTGTAATCTCTTCTCCTCCTTTTCTGCTTCCCTCTCTGCAGTCAATCTTCTTTCTTCTGCTTCCCTTTCTGCAGCTAATTTCTTCTCTTCCCTTTCTGCAGCTAATTTCTTCTCTTCTCTTTCTGCAGCTAATTTCTTCTCTTCTCTTTCTGCAGCCAATCTTTTGTCTTCTCTTTCTGCTTCCAATTTCTTAGCCTCAGCCTCAATCTGCAACCTCTTAGCCTCAGCCTCAATCTGCAACCTCTTAGCCTCAGCCTCAATCTGCAACCTCTTAATTTCCTTTTCAGCCTCTAACTTTCTTTCGGCCTCTTTTTCTAATCTTCTTTCTTCCCGTTCAATATATTTGTCACATTCAGCCGTGACATAAGAAATCATAATTTGCTCGTCCATTCCTAACTCTTTCGCAGTCTGTACAGCAGCAGATCGAAATTTTGCCAGGTCGGCCATTGTCTAACAGATAAATGTCTAAAATATGTAACTAAACAATTTTTTCTATGACTAATTAACTTAGGACAACACAGGCACTATGAGCTCAACCTTATTTATTTTCACCCAAGGATACCTTTTAATTCTTATTATTCCCTGAAGTGAATTACCCCGAATATTTGTAATAGGGAAAGATTCAAAATCCCGAGAGCGAGACCCCAATATATGTGGTAAAGTGGGATGTTATAAATATTTATAGGGGACTTAGTGTACTGACTGAGATCAGCTGTGAAGGTATCTATATCTAATAAGAGTAGTGTATTATAGATAACCTTACTTGCTGCCACATATGTATACCTCAGTCAGAATTATTCTGGAATAGTGTGATGACTACGTTATATGTCTAGGGTATGTGTATGATGAAGTGTAAGTCATAACAACAACAGACAGATAAACAATTTAATTTATTCCACCACACTTGACAACACTGTGACACTCACATACATAAAACACTCTACGAGGATATCTTAAAGGAGTCACTGATAACTTTTCAAATAACAATATGTATTCAGTGCTGTCATGAATGTATATGTGTCCTGATTCAAATACAAAGGGAACCAGGAATCACAATCAATTTTAATTACAAGTTATATGTACAGAATTTATCAATATGAATCTTGTAGTGACATATATTTAATAGTATCCTATGTGTGTCAGTTGTGTAGTAGTAATATGAGGTAATACTGGTTTTGTTTTGTTCAAGCTCTGTTGGTATTTGTCATCATGACTTCAATAGTTTGTCTTTATTGGAACTAGTATTGGAGATGTTCTCAGTTCCTGATATTAAAACAATTAAATTCCCCTCTTAATTTTATTTTACACTGTCATTTTAAGATGGGGGTACATAATGTTGAGCTCCATGGCCACACTCTCTTATCTTTCGTGATGACTGCAGTAAAAGACTCCTCTGCTCGATTACTTTAATGAGTTCTGGAGTCACCCCACTGGTTGCTATATGGACCAAGGAGTATGCTGTCTGCCTCTGGCTTCAGCAAAGCTCTGACCAGGTGCTGCTCAATAACTTTAAGACCACGGTCCCTGAAACAAGAAGGTTGTACCTCCTACTTCAGAACTATTTATACTGTATTTCTACACTGAGCACAATACATCACAAACATTGAGTTCAGAGCGTTAGGCCAACTGTCAGCTTCATCTGAAATACTTTATACCAGTATTTCCCTCCCTAATGGTTACTACGCCTCTGCAATTCCAGCATTATTTCTTTCTAGTCAATAATCTAGGTGTCAGTGTACTGTTTGGCCATTCCATGCAGTTTTACTTTCCTCCGACACCCTCTGTTCAGGCTGGAGCAATATAGGCTTTACATCATGTTCGCTACTGAACTACACATATATACAGGCATAAATTAACAATTTACATTCAATTTTCATTAAAAGATATTGAATATTTCAAGCTTACCACAATTCATAGAAATAATAAACAGTTTCGTTGACTGGCAATGAATATAGCACAACTCCGATCTGCCGATGTCCCAGGCTTTATTTTTATAAAAAAATATACACTGGTGCTCAACGCACTGCTTCTTAGTAGGTTTATTACAAGATGTGGCAATGAACAGACGCTCTGAATTGAGTATATTCGCAGCTCTACCCAATCAAACCATGTCTACACATCTTTTCAAAAAAGTACCCCTTCTATTCGTTTCCCATAACAACACAAGATAGTATTTATAGCCCGACCAATCGTGTTTAGTCTTATATTTGTTGCGCTCCAATCAAATAGGAGTTAACATGGTAGGCTATTTCCGTAACGTAATGTTTTTTCAAACACGTTATAAAAAAAAAATTTTATGAGCAGAAATGATTTCATGCTGTCAGGCATCCCCACTATTTTATTTTGGTTATAATTTATTAATTCCTGGACTATTTGCGTAACACTTAACATATTCGGTGTCAGCAAGCCCTAAGGAATCCAAATATCTCAATCTAAGGGAGCTAGGTGGCTGCGTTCAAAATGTGCATTTTCTACCACCTCCTGTTCACTTCCATCCCCCATGTGGTGTCTGGGTACTGTCATGTTTTCAAACGTAAACCAGTATATTGTCATAATTCCCAATAAGCGTTTTTTCAGGTTTTTTAAAACCTAACTCTGGTATGTGTATTGGCTTTTTTATCACTGTCCGTCTGAAAAAAAAGTTAGTGCATGTGGCCTTACACGCGTGATGGCAGCAATTGTGTATCGCGCGACGCGTGTTTAGTATTGCATGCTTCCTGCCTTCATTCGCCCCTCTCTCTCTCCTGCTTTATCTGTCTTTTAGTTACGCCGTGTATAAAATGGAATGAATGAAATATTAAATTTAGGTCATTGATCAGCTTGCGTATCTCAAGGTTGTTCCAAGAAATACAGTACACGTTTCATTAAAGAAAGCGGGTAATAATACAGTAGGCTTTTACTATCAACGTGAAAGCGTTACAATTTGCAGACGAATGAGAACACAAGGGGATTTTGCGTACAGTCATTGTGACAGCACTGTTTCTTTTACCATTTCTCTTTTCTTTTATTAAATTTATTTGTTAGGCTTTACATTTACCTTTTTTGAATTTATCTTCAAAGTATTTATATGTTATGTAGCTTTCGAGAATGTCACACTGACTAAAGTCTATGTTGCTTCCAGACTAATTTAATCATCACTGTTTTCATCACTACTACTATAACCGGGTGTGGTACGCCAATGCTCTGCGAGTCAGTCTTGTCTAATAGGACTTAACTTCTTCGCTTCCGCCTTTTCCTTGAAGCCAGAATATAAGATGGAGAAGCCCAACACTGAGGGTCCCCCACTCTTCCAACTGATGTAGGTACAGGGTGCTTGTTCAAATCTTACACCGCTAGGTACAACACCAATGTTCTTCTCTGCTAACAAGATGAGTGACAGGATACCTCTGACCTGAAATGTAATAGGTCTTACATAGCATCTGGCTCTAAAATCCTCCTACCCAGATTGTAGATTAGTGAGGCAGTTCAGAATAAGTGATGATAACACAGGAAAGGTAGACTCAGTCAGTGACAAATAGGTTTATGCAATAATATAAAACAACATTACAACACACAGGAAAGGTAGACTCAGTCAGTGACAAATAGGTTTATGCAATAATATAACAACATTACAACACATACTTTCCTAATATGTCCATAATTGACCTCACTAAAACTGCATATGCCTTATGGTGAGTGTTGAGTGTCTAAATAAGTTTTATGCAATAATATAACACAGCATTACAACACATACACACTTTCCTAATATGTCCATAATTGACATCATTAACTGCATAGGCCTTATGGTGAGTGTTGAGTGTCTAGGCCTACTCAAACAATACATTAAATTACAATCTTTCCTGTTTTACTAGCTCCTGATAGTATTGTCTAGTCCAGCAATCAGAAAAGGCTTTAAAAGCTTCTAAAACTAACAACCTTCATTTCGTCCGGCCTTAGTTTAAATGTCGAACATAAGTTATACAGCACAAAGCAGCTTTCCTTCTATGAATCACACAATGAGATTTTACACACACAATCACTTCCCTTAAACACTAGTAATTAATATTATACATATTATGACTTAATTCTCTTACCCACAATCTCAGATTCAACAGGCTTTAATAAACCCATGCAGTCTGCTTCACTGGCAAATGGCGAAGGAGCTGGGGTAGAATCTGATTCTGTCCTCTGCTGAATTTGGTTCTGGCGGTTCAAGAGAAATATTCCAGATTTGTTTCCCCTTTTTATTACCGGTAGCGGGCAAATGGAAGACATGCAATTCTATTGGCTGGCCGGGTCAGTTTATGTTTACAAAAATTTCTGTAAAACCACCACTTTCTGCCCGATCTGTCGATCCGACAAAACTCCGATAATTCATTCTTCCGGTGTTTCCCAACCGATTCCTTCCATCCAGGTCTTGTTTAAACCGGCCAATTGGGCGCTACCATTCTAACAAGCTAACCTTTTTATGCCTTCCTTGTAGCGTTTGCACTCACAGTTGAAACCGGGGAAATCAGCCTTCGCTCTAAGTTATACTGCATGTAATCACTCATAACTCCTGTGTCCATGCTTCTACAACTTAAATCCATGTATCTAATGAAAGTTTATGATACCAGTTATTTCACTGTGCTCACTGTTCCGAGGGACATACCCTATTCTTTGGCCTGAAGTCAGAAGTACACATTCACGTTTACACAGATTCCCTCTAGCAATCCTGCAGCCTACGGTTTCCGAGACCGGTTTACAGCTCGTGCAGCGATTGGTCGAAAACATTTGTTGACATATTTCGATATAGGTAGGCAAGGTAGGCTCTCGTTAATTGCCCTTAGATATTGGTTCAGGACTACGCTACAATCCTGATTCCAAATAAATTAGAATCAGGATAATAAAATTGTAAAAATATCATATTTACACAAAATTCAAACACGGTCTTAAATAAGATAGCCTTTTAGAGTGTCGTTTGTATGTTATTGTGGTAGTACTGTGTGCTGTTGTGAATAATAAACTATTTGTTTGTATGTTTGTTGATTTTGTACATTACACTCTACATTCATAACCCTAGACACAACACGAAGTCATTTAATAATAATAATATAAATACATTTTGATTGAGATAAAAAAAGGTGGTAGCTGAAAGGTACCCTGAAAAGTTCACAATACTATTGGGTAAATTCAGGGACCTTCATAGCTAATCTCATTTATTAACATATTAATACCTAACAACAAATTCATAACATCAAATCCACCACAACCAGTATAGATTCAAATGCACATATATGTTATCATAAGATGAAAGATGCATTCCGGACCTAAAAAGTTGAATAGCCCAGGCAAAAGTATCGTTCCATGAAATGAAATGTATTTTCTGCAACACTGCTTGTGAGTGGAAGTAAAAAAGAGTTCTTCACTGTTGTATAGAGCCTATCCTAGCATACAGAAGTTAGTCATGGACAATTAATATTCAAGCGAGAAAATCCCCGGAGACCAAGGAGATGTGGTGATACAGAAGAATGTTAAGAATACAATAGACAACTAATAAGAGTAATGGGGATGTCCTGAAAGAAGCCAGTAAGTAAGGGAAGCGTAATACTGACATTAGAAGGAAGTAATTCACTTTCTTTGGGCATTTTTATGAGAAAAAGAAAGCTATAATCTATTGTCACAAGCGGAAGATTGATACAAGTATCTTTCCTATAACATATTGTCCAGATCTGCATAAGATTTCTGCCTTCATATTACTTTTTAGAATACACGATTTATTGTTCTTTGTTGTGATAATGCGACCTTACCTCACCCCTTCCAGTTTTGATCTGTTTCGTGTGTATCCATCTGCTCAGGTAATGCTTCAAAGATTATGTCGAATATATCGACATTTCATTTATGTGTGATCATTTTAGTTTATGTCCTAACATTGTTTTTTTCTATTTTTAACTCTACATTAGCAGCTGTTTTTCACAATTTATCGGTTTTGTTCTAATGTGCTTTTTCCTTTAAGTTAGGGCATATATTATGTCGTCTGCGAACCTGTCACAGATGGTTAGAATTGTCTGCCCTTGTCTGAGTTGGCCTGTCTGTTTTCTTTCATATGTGATGTTACCGCGCACTTATTCTGTCATTTTTGATTTTTAACAGCTCTTATCCTCTCTCCGATTATGTCAATCTTGCTAGAGCCCAGTTTAGGCCCACCTCTTTGCACGTCCGAGGAGGCTTGCTGTCAGAAAATCTTTTATGTCGGCATTCAGGGAAACTCAAGTTCCCTGGTCCCTTTGGTGATGGGAGAAACAGGGAACTCTTTGCTCCTTTAAGTTTTCAGCTTCATTTTTGGCGAAAGGGGTCTCTATTTAGCAAGCGGAAAGTTATGTGTCGTTTGAGACATGGAGTCACCCGGTCGCTCAGATAATTTCTCGGTCTGTCATTTCAAGCCGCCTTCGATCCTTCATCCCGAGCACAGGGTGAGCATAGAACGGGAGACCGTGGATACTCTTACGTGGATTCTTCGTTTTATCAGTGCACGTGCGGGAAGCGCTCTTCGAACACATGGCATTCTTCTTAGTATTTAAGTACATGTCTCAAACATTCTTGACCAGTTGTTTGTTCGAGGATTTTGTTGTCTAGTGACGTGTTGTTGAGTTGAAACCTAACAACTGTTAGAGAGCGTAAACCAGAATTCCTTGATTTGGTAAGCACATTTACTTAGTCAATTTTTCTCGGGGGTGGGGGGGGGGGGGGGGGGTTCCTTGGTAGATTAATAATATAGAGTCATGAGACTTAATTACTTTATTTCTTTTAATATATATGGCTTAATGTAAAGTAATTGTTGGATGTAACCTGGGAGTTATAATTTCATTTCTCTAGCTACCGATTTTAACAAGACAGGAGATGTATTTGACAGATACGAGTATATAGGTTGGAGACAGAAAGAGGGAGTTGATATATGTTGTAATTTTTTTGGTGTATGTGTCATTTTATGTTTCATTTTAATAGATGTATAATTAACTCTGTATAGAGTTTTTACTACTCGTTGTTATGAGAGTATGTCATCGCACATTAATAAAATAACGTGCCCTTAGAGGTTTACTAGTACTACAGTCTTAATTTACTAGCCACTAGCCGGTCATTCGTGGATTATCTACCCACGTCGTGTTACAAATAGCTAACGCCTTCGGCTGATGCCATTGCCTTCCATTCTTAGGGCAACCGTGACCTACCCACTTACGCCCCGTCATCGTGGAGTATTTTGAGGCAAACACCCAGTAGAAGCCAGCGATTTTTCCAGTCGTCATTATCTTTATCAGAGGTGCATTCGCCTCGCGTTGTTCCTCGATAACCTGATTTCCTAGCTGAAATTCACTGATTCGCTCTTGGAGTATCTATTTTAATCAGTGAGAGACATTCGCTCCAGCCAGGGTTACAGAGTAGTTCGCTGATTTAGTGGTGGCCATACGCGATATAAAGTGATATTCTTGGGATTTATTTACCAGTTTCCAGTGGGAGCGTAACTCCATATTCCGAGTTTATAAAACCTTAGGTGGAACAGAGTGATTTTTCCTAGCAGAGGAGGAGAGTACCTGACAAGCTTTAGTGCCCTAAAAGGATTGGCCCGCTGTCATTGTTTGATAACCGGTGGCCTAACCGCTTTATTTGGACATTGTAAGCGTGCCAGGAAGAGTACGTGTGGAGGGGTAGCGATGCGAGGTTGGCGTGTGTGTGTTTGAGCCTAGTTGAGTGATAAAGTTGGCATTGGCCATAATTTTGTTTTTGGTGGTTTTAAGGTATCCATGTAGCCTTCAGACATTGTGAAGGCATACGGGTTAGGTTTTTTTGTTCATGCTGTGGTGTGGGTTGTTTTTTTTTTTTTTTTTGGTGTGTTGTTTAATAAACATACAAACCTATCCTGTGGTCAGGATGTCTTCTTTTTATAATGGTAACTGAATGTCGTAACATTGTTCTTACTGTCTTAGAATCTTTAATTCTATCCGCTCAGAGAGAATGGTGTGAGGTTGACTTAATAAAAATCAGACGTAGGTGGCTGAAGACGTGGCACACCCACACTTTAGAAGTCACATCTCTCCCCATAAATTCATCAGTGACTCTATTCTTATCAACTTCACATCTTTTCATTCATAATCTGTCTGAACTCTGACATAGTCTATCCTCTATTTATTCCTACCTGCGACAGAACCACAGATCTTCGAAGTCTAAATTTGTAACTGTTGAAAACCGTTATTCTCCCTTTTCGTTGCTATATTAATGTGATCCCTTCAACTTCCGATGATTCGTAAAGACTAAGCATTGCCATCAATCGCATTATCTCACTTGATTCCGGCCTCAGTAAGGTTTCGTCACTGAAATCGTGCACTTGCATCTTAATAGAACTCTTAAGCCAGGTTAAGCTGAACTGGTTCGACACTAAGTTTTGTTATACCTTCCACTTTGCGTCGATGCTTTTCAGATCAATAAGTCAAGCACAGAATTGAGTGCATTTTAATGATTGATCTATGATATTTTTGGGGGCAATGGTTCTGTTCACACTGTTTCTTTTTTTTTTTTAAATCATTCGGCTTCTTTGCTGGAATGAACGAACACAAATCTGTATTTATATAAGGTAAAGACAAAATTGGTATTCTGCTAGGAATAACAAGCAGATCAATCCAGTATAAATAAGCTGTACGACATTCGTGCATGTTAAAACTGCACTATGAAACAGTATTAATTTTGTTAATAACGAATCAAAATAAACATTTCAAATAATGACGTCGTAATAAATTTTAAATGTATTAGGAATTGACAGTTATATATATCTCCAGTCCTAAAGGTCTTTTATATTTGGACATGCGCCCTAATATAACCGACTAGGTTGAACGGGACGCGCCTCGCCAAAACGAGGCAAAATTTTATTAAAAAAAAAAAAAATATATATATATATATATATATATATATATATATATATATATATATATATATATATATATATATATATATATATATATATATATATATATATATATATATATATATATATATATATATATATATATATATATATATATATATATATTAAGCGTAATATCCACATCTATATATAGTCAGCGCAATGAATCTCCATTACATATCTTATCTTTTGCCATGATGTACTGTTTCATTGGCTAGTTTTGCTTCTGTCAGCGTCACGGGATTTACTCATTTACTCACCTTGCCCTTCAGTGATGGTCCAATAGTGGCCAAAATTCAGAGTATCTACTATGGATCTTCAAAGGTACCGTATCTACTTTTCTCTCAAGATTGCTCTTGGCAGAGATGTGAACTGAAAAATGGTGCTTCAATTCTAGAGAGCCTCGTAGAAATTTGAAGAAATCAAGTACTACGGCTGATAGAATCCAGGTCATGTAAACTTTTTTTTTTATCTTTCCTGACCTTCTATGAGTTAGGATGTCGCTCGTTCTGATGAGCCCTCAGCTGATTTAACTCAGTAAAATATTACTTAAATAGCTCTGTTTATGTGTATTTAAATTGACTGAGACATAAGGATGCAGTTCATTCAAAATGACTAAATCAATTGCGATCTTCTCCCATTTGCAGACATGGCCAAACCATCTTAGTTGGGACTGTTCTACTTGGGTCTGCAGGGGGTGGGATTTTAGGCCTTGACGTATCATCTGGTTGTGGACCATGTCTCTTCTTGTTACTTCAACCACCTTCCTCAGATACCTCATTTTGAGGTTTGGATCTGGCTTTTGTGGGTTGTAGTCATTGCCCACGACTCGCATCCATATGTCAAGACTGGGACATAGGTGGAGCGGTATACAGCCATCTTCATTTTCTTACCAACCTCTTTCTTGCTGAGGAATCCACGATTTATGGCCTGAAAAAGTCTCCCAGCCGCTGCTTTTCGAGTGGCCAACTCTTCTTTGATGCCTCCCTTTCGGTCTATAATAGCTCCGAGATATTTAAAGTGGTCGACCTGCTCCAGGACCTGTTCTCCCACTTAATCTGATGTTTTCTTTCTTCTCGTGATATCACCATGGATTTTGTTTTAGAGCTGCTTATGACCATCCCTCTCTTCTCCAGCTCTTCCTTCCAGACTTGCAGGTTGGATTGGAGATGTGCCTTGATTTAGCATCAGGGCAACATCATCAGCAAATGCCAGCTCCGAAATATACCCTGTCATCATCCCCGTACCCCACTGAATACTTTCTTGTTCTCTCCTTACATGCCTTGGATGGGACATCGTCCAACCATAATTAGTATGAAGAGGTACCTTATAGGTGATTCATATCACCAATTCTTACCCCACCATTATTGAACTTCTTCTGACAACATTAATTTTGCTGTACCACCACATCCACCTCCAAAACCCTCACACATTCCCCCAACTCATTACCACACCCAAACACCACCTTTCCAAAACCCACCTCATAATCTATATCCTGAGAAACTTACAAATCTACCAACTTAAATCACTTCCACCTTCCCATTCCCACCACCCCAATATTCACATCACTTCTACTTCTACAATCACACTTCAACACTCTACTCAAAACCCATTTTCCCATCTCCTTTCACATCCACACATTAAACCCCCAATACTCAATACCCCCCAAAAATCCCCAATTATAACATCATTCCCCAACCCCCCCCCAAATTACATTACAATAATCCCCCATCATCCATACTTCCCAAACCTCTACCACTTACTCCATCATCACCCATACCCAACCCCCAAACATTATAACACCCCCCCATCCCATCATCAAATCCCCCACAATCAAAACACCCTCCCATCCCCACCTAACCAACTATCAAACAAACATTCCCACAACACCCCACCAATTAAAACAAACATATACTATTAACACCAAAATCATCAACCCCCCATCACCCCCACCCTTCTAACATCTCCCCACAAACAAACCCAAAACCAACCAACCAACTTTTCCCCTACCTCCCCCAAATCCAATCAATACCAAACACCCAAAATCTCTTCAAATAAAAACCACAACCACTCAAACATAAAAAACTTTACAACACTCCCCAAAATTAAAACAATATCCACAAAAACACTCATAACCCCCCCAACAACCCTTCCAAATAAAATCATCATCCCAAATAACCCCAAATCAACATAAAAAATCTATACCCTACAACAAACACACAAAAAACAAACCACACAATAATATAAAAACCCCACCACACAAAAACAATAAACCCCACCCCCAAAACAAACACACAAAACAAAACACAAAAACCAATACCCCCCCTTATACCATTCAAAACACATTAACCCCTACTTCATACCCCTCCATCAACATCCTCCTCATACAAACATCACACTCCAATCCAAACAACCCTCTTTAAACCCCAAAACAACTTACTAACAACATATAACCACCCTAACCATACTCCCACCTCCCATCACAAATTACCCAAAATTCACTACACACACCTCAATACTTACCACACAATTCACACCAAAACACATACTAAACCAATTAAACAATCTATCATAATTTTCCTAAACCACTTCATCTCCCCCCACAAACCTAATAACTAAATCAATAACTCTTACTATCACCCCAACCCCACACATTCCCCCCCCAACAATCCACACCCCCCCACAACCCTAAAACAT
>JAMPIV010017372.1:0-27500 GCA_024509875.1 Oreohelix idahoensis
TTGTCTTTTATGGGGCAACTTGTTTGCTTGTTTTTCCCTGTTAGCTTCTTTGTGCTGCTATACAGTTCTCTCATATTTCCTTTGGATGCAGCATCTTCTGCCTCTCTTGTTAATCCTTCAATATATTTCCTTTTCTCTTTTGATACTTCTTCTTTGTTTGCTTCTGTATACACTTTTTGAGCCTTGGCTTTGGGACTTCTGGTTTTGCTTCTGTTAAATTCTGCTTTCTTGTTTTTTTTTCTGTCTTTTATCTTATTGATGGTTCCTGTTGTTATCCATGCTTTTTGATGTCGTTATCTTTTTTCCCAGTATTTCTTCACATGTCTCATTCCACATATTCTTCATTTGCTACCAATGATCTTCTGTATTCGCTACATCTTTCAACTTTTGGAGCACTTGGTATTTGTTGAATATAGCGACCTTAAATTTGCCTTTTGTTTCTTGATTTCTAAGATGTGGTGAATTAAATTGTTGTCTCTCGCTATGTATTGTTGTTTATCTCTTGAGTTTCATCTTTACTTTGGTTATCAGAAGATGGTTATCTGATGCCACATCTGCTCCTCTATATACCTTTACATCATGCAATGATAATCTAAACTTCTTGTTTATGCGTATATGATCAATCTGATTTTCGGTTCTACGGTCCGGTGATATCGATGTTGCCTTGTGTATTCTCGTATGTGGAAATATGCTTCCTTCTATAGCCACTTGATCTGAAGCACAGACGTTTGTGAATAGTTCCCCATTTTCATTCATTATTCCTAGCCCATGTTTTCTCATGATTTCTTCAAAGCAGGTGTTGTCTGTACCTATCTTTGCTTTCATGTCACCCATCAAAATTATGATGTCCTTTCTTTTTATTTTATCCGTAGTATTTTCTAGTCTGGTGTAAAATGCTTCTTTCACAGACTCTTATTTGTCGTTGGTTGGTGCATAACATTGGATGACGTTTACATTTCTTTTCTTTTTAGCTGTTTTAAAAGTTGCTGTTATGATTCTGGGTCTCGGGGCTTCCCATTCAATAAGTACTTTCTGTGCTTCTTTAGATAACATTACAGCTACCTCCTCACTGTGGTGTAAAGTTTCTTCTTCATGTCCTGAGGACAGCACCATTTCACTAGTGCTGAGTTTCCTTCTCTCTACCCCTTTCCACTCTGTTTCACACAGTCCCAGGACATCGATTTTATATTCCTACATTTCTGCTGCTACCTGTACCGTTTTCCATTGTTCGTTCAATGTCCGAACATTCCAGGTGCCAAATCTGGAGGTTCTCCTAGAAGAAAGGTTAGTCAGCAACACAGATTCATATCGGCTTTCTCTGTGTTGCATCATATGCCTCTTTACAGGATACAGTATGCCAGATGACAGAGAGAAGAAGGACAGAATGTTATACGGGCGTGCGTGCCCGATTCTTAACCTTTTGAAAATAAAGTTCGTACGTTCGTTAGTTCGTTCGTTCGTTCGTTCGTTCGTTCTTTACGAAGGGACCTTCTCTTGTCTTGGATGGCCGAGTTTTAATTTCATTAGTTGACTTGTCCATGTTTATTGAATTTTTTTTTTTTTTTTTTGGTTTAACATTTTTACAGGATGGAGTAACCAGTCTCATTCCTAACCGTCCTTTGTCGCTTTCTACGACATGCTTGGAAGGAAACTGTGTTACTATTCTTTGCTCCCTTTTTGGGCCCCGGTAACACACGGGTGTATCTGATATTTCAGCTCAGATTGTAATATTAATATTAGCAGTCCATAAGGGAGTTAAATATTGCGGATAGAAAGTAGACTATATGGATTGGAGTTACAAAAATCTATTTTTTTTTTTCCGACAATCATTTATGAAAAAGAAGCGATCCACACTCCTATTTTTATGTTACATCACATTTGTTTTCAACACCCCTCTCAGCAAGCCACATGATGTTTACATGAATGTAGGAAATGCAACTGTGAACTACTCCTTTATGGTAACTAACAAATTTATTTAATTTTGTATTACCGTTGTTTGATGTTTCATTAGTTTGTGCCCTTGGTTCATGAAGTTTGCTGTGACCTAGGGAACTTACATTTTGCACACGACCCACTATCGTCTTCTTCTTCTTCTTCCGTCCTTAGCCAAAGACCGACCAAGCAGTCAGAGGCCATCACGCCTTGTGGCGTCTTAAGGGCAACAGCAGATTGATTTTCTCTGTTGTAGTTTCCCATCACGCCTAGCGGCGTCTTTAGGGCAACAACAAATAGATCCATCTGCCGTTGTTTCCGTAATCGGTGTGACAAGCCAACGGGTGATCAGCCCATTGGGCACCCACTATCGTGGTACATTTTAAACTATCAAAATTAGAAGGAATCCTGAGTGTTCTGTCCCTGGCCAACCGTACAAACATTGAAGCCGAAAAAAGTCAACAACTGTGAAAGAATTACAGGTCTTAGTGACGTTGTACACAAAATTGTGAACATGATCACAGAATTTGGTGACATACACAACATTGTGAATAAGAGAACATAATTTTCCCATTTTTAATGCAATTTTAAATAATAGTGTTTACTCTAAAACGTGTTCTGTCAAAATATTTATGGGTACATGTATACACGGGTCCACCTCTTGGGCGTTACCAGTTTGTGGCCATGCCTGGCGCCAACTTGGGAGAGGCCCTGACATGTTGTTTTGAAATAAACAAATAAAAACTTTAAAACTGCAATAGAACAAGAAAAAATGAAAAATGAAATTTCAAAATAAATATGCATTTGCTTTTGTGAAACTGCTCATGTTCCTGTGTTATGTTTTAACAAAAACAAACAAACACACAACGCTGAGCGCCCTTCTTTAATTCAGCAAGTATACATTTTAAAAAAACTACCTGCCGTAAAATAAATTTAAAAAATAAAAGCAACAACCCATTTGTATTGTGCTTTTGTAAAATCCTATTGTGAACATCAAGAAGAAAATAGGAATGGCCAAAGCTACATTCAACAACATGAAACATATACTGACATCTAAACAGTTAACTCACAAATTAAAACTGAGAATCATAAAATGTTATATATATTCTGCACTGCTTTATGGGGTAGAAACATGGACAATGAATAAGCAATTGGAAGAACGAATTGAGACTCTTGAGATGTGGATACATAGTGCAGAATACTGGAGAGTAACTGAAATGTCGAAACTATCCTCTTTCCACACGATGTGCCTAAGGAAAATTCACCGAATCTTTTGGTCAAATACCATCACCAACCAAGAACTACTTATTCGGAGTAACCTAGAGGACATGCACACCATCATAGCTGGCAAACGCTGTAGTTGGGTTGGCCACGTTCTCAGAAGGGACCCTGATGCCATTACAAGAACAGCTTTGCTATGGACCCACGAAGGAAAGCGAAAGAAAGGCCGACCAAAAAACAACTTGGCGGAGAACTGTGGAGGCTGAGATGCAAAGAATGAACCAGAGTTGGGGCACTGTACAAAGGATGGCCGCCGACCGAACAAAGTGGAAGCAATTTGTTGCTGCCCTACAAGACGCCACCAGGCGTGATGGCCACTAACTGCTTTGTCACTTATTGCGTGCTTTTCCATGGTCATCACTTTTTCTTTCCCTGCTATGTAGCAGATATTTTGTAATTTCATTCTTACACTCCTTTTAGTAATAATTTGTCTTGTCTGTTTACCTGCCTATCCCTGCTGATATAGTAGACAGGTGATGCACTATTGAAACGGCAGTCATGCTGGTAAATTCTCGCATACTAAACCTTGGCCGCGACAGATTCACTAAAATCGCCCCAGCGTATTTGTTGAATCGCTCATAAGGCCAGGGTGTGTCTCCGCCAAGGTAGTAAAGAGACAGGTTTAGCGTGCTCAAGCGACAGATAACGAGATAACCCGTCTGAGACACCTTATGGACAGACGTAAATGACATAATCGTTTCCAGTCCGATTTTCACGAAGACATTACTTTATGTGAAAGTAATAAATTGTTACATCTGACACACATTGTCGTATGAATTTACCGATGTGTTGGTGAGTTTACTGCCAGGCAATCGGATGTTTTGTTACCATATATGGGAGAGGTGACATCTGCATCATGCACAGAATTTTTCCTTGTCGGAAATAATTTTAAATTTTTCCCCCCGACACGCATTTTTGAAAACGACTGGCGCTTTCTTAGCATCGTAACAAACCAAATGCGTTGGCAGACTTGCAATATAATCTGACAATTCAGCGTTACAATTACTGTCAGTGTGTCTGTAAAGAAAGCAAATTGTCTCTAGGTGCTTTCCTCTGTCATTTGAATCTCTGCTGCAGTTTTTCAAGGCATCTGCCTCTGCTCTCTGCTATGAAGTTACTTGATAATTTTCAGTACTAGCAAGGTCTTTTACGGCCGAAAGATTAATAATTTAGTTTTATCTGACTTAACAAAACGACGTCTTTGTATGTAATAGTGTATAATTGTTGTAGTTATTTGCTGCAATGTCCCATTATAATTGGGGGAGGGGGAGAGAAAGGAGGAGGAAAGGGGGGGGGGGGGGGGGAACAACCAAAAAACAAGAAATTAATAATACGTACAATATATGAATACAAACGTGACACGTTGCCTTATTTGTTTTGTCATTTAGTTTAATGCGAAGCATAGGCTTATAGCCATATCTATCAGAGGTGACTGCTGGGCATTCTGCTCAGTTCTTTCCACGTCATCAGTGTCATTCTTGTCTGATTGCCTTTCGATTCTTCATTCAGGATTGACCATCATGTGTTTTAGTTTCTTTTTAGGAGGTGCGTCACAGATGGACGAATAACACGTTATTATAATCTTCATCCAATATATCAAAGATTTGTTTTTACAAATTGTATATAGGTGGCATTAACAATAGCAAAATTTGGAAGTCATATAAGATGTATTGTTTTTAAATAAGGCTTACTAAATATACAATTGTAATGGAATAGTTTTAAATTTATGTAAAAATGAAAGACCGTTTGTTTCAAGTAATCCTACAAAGTATACAATTCTAGTGGAAGAATCTTAAATTCCTGTCATAAATGACTGCTTAACAAATGTTTTTAAAGAATGCTTTATTCATAAGGCCCAATGCTTTCCAGAATTGTGTAGATACGCGGTAATGATGCTTCCAAGAAATGTGCAGTAAAGCTGCAGGGACGCTTCTTAAACTAAATAAATGAACAATACAGGTACTTGCAGGAGCTTTACGTGCAGGACCTCCTAATAACTTTACACAGTACAACACATTCCAGAACTTGATTAGCAGATGAGAGCCGCACTGGTGTAATGGTTACCACATTGCGCTGGTGATCAGGTGTTCAAGGTTCAAGCCTGTGCGTGGGCATTTGAAGAAGTGTCATCGACCGGGATTTTGACTGAATAACCTGAACGGCTCCTGAAATAAACCCTCTGTGGATGGGAAGGAGCGCAGCTCCATTAGCAGATAGTATGGTAGTTTCTTGACCTCTGTTGTTAAACACTTATATTTATACACAAACTGGAATGCAAGAACCTGTCACTCTAATTGAGTTGCTGATATAACAGTTGTAGAAAAACTGGTCTAACGAGTATTTGTACTGTTTACAAAACTAATAAAAATCGTAAAACAGTAGTGTTATAACTAGATCTTTTCTATTTTAAAAAACTTTTTTTTTAACAGGATATTTCAAATTCTACCGCCAAAAAAGTTAACAGCCAAACCTACGTGCCAGATTCAACTGGAAATCATACGGTAATTTGTTTTGGCTCATACAACAACCAAACCGCAAAGAACAGTACAAGCATAACGATCACATTTGGTAAGTCAAACTGGTAGCAGTGTCATTGAAATTATGTAGGCACACAAACCTGGCCAGGGTCATACTGTCGCTGGCTAATACTATCGAAACTTAAGAGCGTCAAGTTCCAGTCTACCCAGTTGTAATGGATACCTGACTGCTCTTTAGTTAAGTAATTAACCAGTGGCGTATTCTCTATGTGTGCTGTGCGTGCTGCGCACACCTATGCCCGAAGGAAAATAAAAATTTAATGTATTATTCTATAAAATATTTCTCTTATAATGTTCTGCTTTCGGACCGCACGCATCAGGATAACGGATTTTCCCGCATAGAATCTACGAGTATATCTAGTTTCAGTTTCCCAGACGCGTTTTATAGTGCAGTTTTTTTGGTTGGTAGCAATCGCCCGAAGTTTCTCGGGTAATTCCGTCACTATGCGTGCTGCATCTTTCGGTTTTACGTTTGAAGACTGGTTTGTGTGAATCGGGGTCATGACCAGATACGTCAATACAATACGAACATGCGTGCGGTGGTCTTGCAGCTCTCGAGTTGTAAAAATCGGCTGTGTCCGTCCAGTGTTTTTTGTGATTAATTTTTATTAGTTGCCGGGAATGCAGATTATTACAGTGACAGTGAGTTTCAAGTTGTAAGTTAATTAGTATTTCGGAGATAATTGACATATACCCCTAATAACTATCGTTGCGTAATTGAATATAGCTGGTTTTTAAATTAAGAGGGGAAGAAGTTAAATAGTAGGCGTACATATTCATTTTAAGTAGCAGCACGCCTAGCTCGCGTTACCAGGATACGCCACTGTAATTAACAGGCACTCGTTGGACAGAAAGGAGGACACAAGACAATATAAACGAAATAAAAGTGATAGGCTAACCGAGAATTGAACCGAGGGCCATCAAAAAGGCATCATCTGCTTGCTGTGAAAGTATATCGAGAAAGGACGCATAGCCATTTTACACCTCAGTTGTCTAGTGTCCTCCTGTCTATCCAACGAGTGCCTCTTAGGTACCTATATTTATTTATTTACCTAATTATTTATTTCTCATAGGACTCGGGTATCCTTCATTATTTATTTATTTCTTGAGTTAGGGAAGGCAAAAGCAGCGAGGTATGGAACTGGTTACCTTACCTCATAAAATGAACCAGGTATGGTGAAGTCTCTAACGTTTTACTCCCTTGTGGGAGTATCTGCTATGAGACTACTTTCTATATATTTTTTTTCAATCAACATGCGCACCTTAAATGCAGATTATGAATGTGTTAATTATCTGTACATTTTACTGCTCTTCTTTCCATTAATGTAATAACACAGCAAACTTCCAATACTTCTAAGCAGTGCACTTGAGCTTCACTTCTGCAAGATGTAGTTCAATCACGAGAAAAAACAAACATGTAAATCAAAGTCAGGTAGTGAAATAAAGTTGCATGTAAACATTAATCACTTATACGTGGATGTCCTTCAAATTTGTGAGACGCATAAAGACTGAAGCATTATGGTGTGATATCTAGCTCACTAACCAAAACACTCATTTTTTTTTTTTAATTGACCAATATTGTCTAAGGAAGTGTTAATAAATGCACTAAAGATTATGTGCGGTCATTTAAGCCACAGTTCATTCTTATTTCGAAATCCTGTAAAGGAATGCTAGCAAGCAGTGTTGGTTTAGGTTGTGCTAGACCCTATTCGAGTGTTAACTTGTGAATCCCCTTGTAAATAGATTCCTGTTGTATCGTCAAGTATATATTTGTACGCCAGGCCCCAAAAAGCGCAAGGCTCTAGGCTAAATCCTAAAACCGCATCTGCTAGCAGGTCAGGCTAATATCATTAGATATGTTTATACACATGCAGGCCATGCTATATTTTGTATTAACAAAACAACATAGATTGGAAGTTAAATTCGTGTTAAATTATTCTGATAGTAATCAAACTTCGATTTTCACTTCAGCATGTCTATTTTACCAAGTGGTGTGAAAGTATAAATAAACATTCATACAATATATGTGTATGATTTTACGTAACAATATCGATTTCCTTGCACACTTCCTGGCATTTGAATTGACGCCCCCCTATCTCACATGGTCTTTATTTGTTGCTCGGGATGCAAAGTATTCACGTTGCTCTGGTGTGAATTCCAGAGTTAGACAACTTAGTAAAACCCTAGAGCACTCCTACGCTGCGCATTCCGGAAACAGGCAACCTTCGAATTTTCGAGTTGCCTAACAAACGATTATGGAGTGATTAGCAGCACCAGAGCGACCGAACATTACAATCCCCCCTGTGGTGCAACGGGTTGATTAGTCAATTTTGCACACTAGGCTAAGAGGAATCACTTCGGCTAAACCTCGGCATTTAACTAGTTGGCAGCTTACAGGACAATCTCACAATGGATGGATAACAGGCCAGGAAAGCTGGCAAATGGCTCTGTGCAAGATATTACGATTACTTGGGATAGGTCCAACCCACAGTGTTTTAGCCTGCATTTTTGGAGAACACCCTTGGAACGCACAGTAAGGCACCCCCTTTACCTTTTTTCAACTGCTAGCTTTAAATAAATGTGAGAATCCTCATGCTATGTGATCATGAAAACCTAGGAAAGAAAATGAAGCTCTTGACTCTTAACTCATCAAGTTGAAGAATACCAGAAAATGCACAGGCAAAATTTGAACACTTAGAACTGGTGGCGATTACGTCTACTTATTTCTTGATGTCTCTAATGTCTTAGTTACATCTATGAACATGAGCCTCTCTTACGGCGTTCGCTCACTCTATCAAAAGATGTCTCTCATCGTCGTCTACTTCCTCTTTTCTGAGACCCAAAAAAAATTAAATAACAGTAGATAAATAGGCGTCGGTCGTTTTAGTTACCGTCATGTCTGTACACTGGTTTTACATATGACTAGAAGCAAACAACGCAAAAAACTAAATGAAAAACGTAACATAATGAAAGGTACTATAAATGGAGACTAATAAAATATGTTGAACCTATAATTACGTGATGGAAATTATAACAAATGGTAAGATTGAAAGAAAACTGGCACAAAGAAGAATCTTAGAGGTAACGAAACAATAATAGTTAGACAAGAACTGGTCTCTATGTCTCGAATAATACCACAAAGGCAAGAGAAGAACAATTTGTGAGAGCAGTTGCGATTTACCTTCTGTGTGGAAACGTCACGTAATCTGATCAGTGCTCCCATAGTAGCCAGTACTATAAATCATGTGCTGGTTACAGCCAGAACGTTGGTACAGAGTACGTTTGTGATAATTACTAAGTGTCAGTGTAATCGTGCAAACAACATAATAGTGTTTACATTATTTTCATGGCATGTAGTAAGAGGCAATGAAAATAAGGTTTGTGGATGGGGCTCGTAGCATTATCATGTAAATAAATTGCTACAGACACCACTGGTGCAAAAGTATATGTTTAGATGCAGGCTCCAGCAACAGCACTTGTATGCTTTGGCGCAAGCTTCATGCAAGTAAATCAGCTGCAAGTTGTAGCTTTGTGCTCCTCAAGGAGCGAAGGGCAAAATGACAAATGGCGTTTACTAGATTTAACATATGATAACTTGCTCTATTAATAGTTCGATATGAGTATATGAGAACTGCCGTAAGACGGGGGTAAAACGGTAGAATGAAAAAACAAAAATATTACTGTTTATGTGTGTGTGTTTTTTTTTAAGATTCATACTCTGTTTTCCAGTCCTTGTTTTAATTTTTTATTTATTTTTGGTTTTAATGAACTATCCACTTCCGTTTTCCGGTTTAGTAGCAGCCATTTTTGCTCCAACATGTGACACTATCAGGAAGTATTTTTTCTCTTATTTCTATAGTTTCATGTTCTCCACTTAATTCTCACTTTCTTTCCCTACTATCTCTTCTTTGTCTGTCCCTGAAGAAGGCCTTGTGGCCGTAACGTAAGTTTTTTCTTGTCCTTACTCTATTAATAGTTCATGTCATCTGACGATTCTTTGCCGTGAAGAATTTCTGATTGATCTTTGCACTGGTGTGTTATACATTGGTCTTTGCACTGGAGTGTTATTCATTGGTCTTTGGAATGGTGAGTTATACATTGGTCTTTGCACTGTTGTGTTATTCTTTGGTCTTTACCCTGGTGTGATATTCAGTGACTCATTTATTTCCTTTTCTCTCCTTATGGTGCATATAATCACTACTACAGCTGGTCCTCTTGCAGGAAACCTGCAGCAAGCATTCACATGCTCTTATTGTATCAACTTATTTTACATGGTGAGGTATCCAGCCTCATGCACAGCATCTTGTTAGTGGGCTTGTACGACATGTCTGAGGGACCAGTGGTACATTCTTTCTTTGTCTCAGTAGAGACATCCGAAACTACACGATGTGTTATAGCACATCACTATTTGATAAGTCTTTGTGCATCAATATCTTCATTTAGATTGGTAAACATGCATGTTGTAAAAAGCGACTAAGGAGGGTTGGGCATGTGGCTGGTTACCCCATCCCGTAAAAAACATTTTACCACACAAACTTCAACAAACATGGACAAGTCAAATACAGAATATAAATCAACGCAGCCGCCCAAGACAGAAGAAGGTCCTCTGGAAAGGAGGCGCATGAAGCAACCCAGAGAAAGCCGAAAGGAGTCTGGGTTGCCGAAATGATGAGGACAACATGGAAAGAACTTGAGCACGGGACAGGAAGACTTGGCATGTGCTTGTTGAAGGCCTATGCTCCTCGGGGAGCTAAAGGGTATTGATTGATTGATTTAGATTTGTAAACACGCATCGGTTTTTTTTTTAAGTAGATTGTTCATGTACATTTTTCTTTCATTCCTTCATAAATTGGTTTTTTCTTTTAGTATTAGTAACGTCGTAATCTATACCTCTAAAGGTAGATAACGAAAATAGATGGGTTGTTAGGCCTACACAAGAAAGAAATACAGAAAGCAAAATGGGGGAGACTGCACAACAGAAAATATAGTGAGGTAACAGGCAGTTTGGAGATTCGACCCATATCCGCACAAGTCACGTGTCACAAGACCAGGGTTGAATATCTGGAGTGTCAATCATTGTATTTATTTTCTGTCGTGTACTGCTCTCCATCTTCAATTCTTTCTTCCAACTGTTTCAAGCAAGGTCCTCGGAGTGGAATTGTCGTTTTTGTATGCCATTTGGCTAGTAAAGAATTGTACTAGGTATCGGGAGTGTGAGTGGAGTTGTCGTTTTTGTGTGCCATTTGACTAGTAACAAATTGTACTAGGTATAGGGAGTCGAAGTGGAGTTGTAATTTTTGTATGCCATTTTGACTTGTTAAAAATTGTATCCGGTATCGGAAGTCGGAGTCGACCGTCTAAAATTTCAAGAGTCGGAGTCGGAAAATATTTAGGCTGACTCCGCAACCTGTGGTTTAAAGTTTATCTATTTTCGTTATTTGTTTCAGTTTGACATAATGGGCTTCCCTTTTCTCTGAGTAAAAGGAGACCCATTGTAAAGTAATGCACCACATTTAGTTTTAAGTATGTTATTTTTCAGTCGACAATTACATACCAACACCAGTTCTGAATCCCGATGGTACTGACCTGCTTGAAGGATCACGAATGGTCCTCACCTGTGACGTCCATGGGGAAAAAGTGACATACACCTGGACTAAAGATGGCAAGACCATACCCTTACAATACGATGCAATTATTCAGGTCGACAACTTTCGGTCAAACGATACAGGTATCTATTCATGTTCAGCAAGGAAGAACAATTACATCGTGCAATCAAATACAGTCCACGTTAGCATTACAGGTAAGCTATTATCTCGTACGTAGAATGGACGATTTGTTTTGCATTTTGTAGTTTTACTACTTTCTTGGGACTGCATTATCGGTCAAACTGATTTCAGATTTCCTGCTCTCAAAACTGGTTTCTATTTGTACTATAATATTTACCTTAATAGTCATTGTAGTCAATCTTAATTTAGATATGTTAAAAAAAAAAATTGCGTACCTTCTGATGATTGTAGTGTTTGTTACATTCGTATTCCATGATTGTAGTGTTTGTTACATTCGTATTCCATGATTGCCGTCCATACACTATAGTAGTGTCGGTGTCATATAACATTGGAGACCTTAATTAGAGTTTGCATTAGACACTTCATTTCTTAGAATGCACATATCATCAAAGAACAGTGACGTTTATTTGTAGATTTGTGATAACGACTGATGCCAGACTTTAACGTATTTCTGTATTATGAGTCACTTTATAAACCTTTCCTATATTTGATCAATGTATCTGTTCGTCTGTGATAATATCCTGCGTACATTCAGTATAACATGTTCTAATATCTATTGAACAATCAATTATATATATGAGAACAGAAGTGATTTCTGTTACAGTAATACAAATGTTAGATGTTTGATTCTATCGCTTTTGTAGGGTGGTGTAAAATAAAAAAAAATGCTGCAAACAAAAATGGTCTACCGACAGTTTTTATAATTTTATTATTTAGCTATTTTCCTTGGCAAAAATTACCACTCCGAACACTATTAAGCAAATATTAAATAACATTACAATTAAACTGTAAATAGTATACCACCAACAGTAATCAGTTGTAAACAATAATATGGTTTTCAATACAGCACAAGATTGAAATTAAAATAACACCATATTCCTAATTATGATTGCCCGATTGACAGTGTGGTTTGAGCACTGGACTCTCGCGGCAAAGGAGGCGTGTTCGAATCAAGGTTTCGTCACACTCCAGTCTTGACTCTGCTCTTAAATTAGGGAAGGAGAAGGCAGCTAGGAAATGAACTGCTCATCCCACCAATCGATGCTGGGCCACCATACTAATATGGTGGATTCTCTAACACGTCACCTTAATTATAACCTATAAATAGGGTGGAACAAAGTAGTCCAGGATGATGGATAAGCGGAGGCAAGTAAAGAGCAACTGATGATAGTCCGCACTCCTCCCATTTCTTCACAAAACTAACTAACTATAAATAGCACGGGGTATTATTCTTTATACAAATATTGTCAACTATCCAACAGTGTAAGCATTCTGTGCATCTGAAGTAAAAAACGTACATTTGACAAATATATGCATACATACCTGGTGTAGATCCCTGTGGTCTCTGATGAGACATAGCCCTCCCGCCATCCCTCACCTCCAGTCAAACACGTGTTTCGGCCATTTTATCTCCTTTACCCTCTAAAGGGGGTGGACCTACTTAGTTCATGATTCCAATGTGTCAGCCTTCTCTTCTCCCGCCTACGCTGAGAATTGAACCAACTCCATCATGACTGTTACTTCCAACTTCATTCCTGGTTTTATCCATGATGTCAGCGTGAGGTTAGCCTGCTATGCTTACAAGATATGAGATTGTTACCGTGTACCAATACTTCTCTCTTATTCATATTATCGTCATCATTTTCCTGTTCCATCATTAAGGAGCATGGAGCCACCACTGCCGATGGCCCCTTTCAAAAAATCTGCATAACGCATTCACATGCTCTTTTACAATAGTGGTTTCTGAAGCAATTTGTTTTACATGGTAAAGTTGTCAGCCTCATGTACAAGCTCATATTAGTCACTGTGTCCGATATGTTTAAAAGAGCACTAGTTCTATTCTGTTATTTTCTTTCATAACAGATCCCCGAGAACTACACAAGGAAGACTCAAGTGGAAATTTCCTATTATATTTTAGACTACATGTTGAATTATTTCTAAATATAATAGTTAAACATTGAAAGTTAAATTATTGCTTTATTTTAAAAATAAAAGTCAAACTTCGCAATTCTCAATCATATATATATATATATATATATATATAAAGTCGTGTGTTGAGTGAGAATTTCTGTCATTTTCTAGCTGGTGGAACAACCTCTCTCTTACCTTTCATTTTATCTCCTCCCATTTACTTCTTAATAGCACATCTGGATATAGCTGCGTCATTCTAAATTTAGACCGGCTGAATCCCAACTTCTTTCCCGTGTTTCGCGTCGGCCCCTCAGAGATGTTTTTAACTCCTTTCTTGCTGGTCGCGGCAAAATCTACATGTCTTTGAGTCAGGGGAAAGCGGACACAAACGAGTCGCCTTGCCTTTCAAATGGCCGACCGCTTCTCTGAGTGAAAACCCTTTGAGACCAGATACCCATGGACACTTCGGCCGCTTCTTCGCAAGTCCCCGTAAGAAACTCTTCATCTTCAGTCGCAGGGGAGGACACTCTGGCTCTCTTACGTCTATGACGTTTGTTGGCTTCACCGTTCTCCGTGCAGGTGCTCATAAAAATGTCGCGATCTGTACACTATAAAACTAGACTCTAAAAATTACTCGGTGCTAGTGTCTCCAAGAATGTCAGAAGACTCCGACATGCAGAGTGGAATGTGTGCAGTTAAGCCTAATACCAGAAGCACTGTTAAAATAAATAAATAATTCTTGACATATCGGTAAGCACACATAGTTAGAAAATAGCCGCCCAAAGTTTTATTTTCTCAACTTATAAATTAACCCTCGTTGCTTTTCTACATTTAATTTTCCTTGACTGTGTAATCTAATATTATTATGTTTTGCACCAACTGAAATCACTAAGATGTTAATATATTTGGTTTTCAAGGACGGTTTGTGTGTGTGTGGTTATATTAATTAATTTAAGTGGCTACAAATTTTAAACTATGGTACCTTTTCTAAATGACGTATATATTGATTTTAATGATTACACTGACAAACAACATTTTTCTTTCTTATATAAGAATACGTGTTCTTAGGTCAGTTTCTTGCGCTGATTTCAAATTTGAAATCCGTTTATCTCTATCACATCGGGTTCTTAAGATATTTGTGAATAAATATATTTTTGGGAAACCGTTATTTTCTCCGTTTCATTTTTACTTTATAACTTATTAAAAATTAATAAAATGCAAAATAATTCTACTTTTTATACTGCTAAAAGATGCATGACATATGTTACGCTATTTTTAAAATAGTTACTGTATTTTGAAATAATTATGAGCGAAATATGGCTTCTAGAAGTTGTAGAAATTCGGCTGATCTGTTCTGTTACGTGAGCGGATATTTTACCGATCGTGTTCACCAGAAAAAATTTTACACCATTACTAAAGAAAGCATATGAACTTTATTTCGATTCGAAAGTTGATGATGCAAATAAATCTTGGAAGCCAAATGCAGTTGGTTCGACTTGTGCAAATACATTGGCAGGTTGGTTACGAAAATCGCCGAAGCATAAGTCGATGCCTTTTGGAGTGCCAGTAATATGGCGTGAACCGACAAATCACGCTACTGATTTTTACTTTTGCTTGACATATATCCATGGTTTCACTTTTAAAACTAGAAAGTCTGAGGTTTATCCAAATATTGAATCGGTTTCGAAACCAGTGCCATATGATCCAATCACGTGTCCGATTCCAGTTCCACCAGAACAATATCCGTTGGACGTGAATGAACCATCAGAAAGTGATAGTTTACCTGCTTTAGAAACTAATTCTGACTCGGATTATATACCGGTGAATGATGGTGTTCACTGAATTAACCATTCAGAACTTTCAGATCTAATACGTGATCTCGCTCTTACCAAAGGACAAGCGGAATTACTCGGTTCGCGACTCAAAGAATGGAATCTTTTAGCGCCCAATACTCGGATATCTAAATTTCGTCATAGACACAGAGAACTTGTTCAATACTTTGAGATGGATGATGACATTTGCTATTGCAAAGATGTAAACGGTCTAATGGTGCACCTCGGTCATGAGCACAAAGTCAACAAATGGCGACTTTTCGTCGACTCTTCCAAGACTAGTCTAAAAGCCGTGTTATTGCATAACGGCAATTTATTTTCATCAATTCCAGTCGCCTACTCTGTTCATATGAAAGAAACTTATGACAATATGGCTATACTTTTGGCAAAAATAAAGTACAATGACTACCAATGGCGGATTTGTGGAGACCTAAAGGTCATTGCAATTCTCACGGGCATGCAGTCTGGGTATACTAAATTTTGTTGCTTCCTATGTGAATGGGACAGCCGCAACACACAGGAACATTATGCAAGAAAGGTGTGGCCTATCAGGGATCGTATGCAGCTCGGGCATAAAAATGTAATACACGAGCCATTAGTTAGCAAAGACAGCATCATTTTACCACCGTTACATATAAAGTTGGGGCTCATGAAGAATTTCGTTAAAGCGTTAGATAAAACGAGCAAAGCTTTCACTTATCTTCGAGAAAAGTTTCCGCAAGTTAGCGATGCAAAGATAAAGGAAGGTATCTTTGTAGGACCTCAGATTAGGAAAGTTATTGCAGACAAACAATTCGAGAACTTGTTACATGGTAGTGAACTTCGCGCATGGATGGCATTCAAATCGATCGTCGATAACTTTCTGGGAAATCACAAATCTGTCGACTATGTGCATATTGTTAAGCAGTGCATAGATGCATACAGAATTATGGGCTGTAACATGTCCCTCAAAATCCATTTGCTCGATTTGCATCTTGACTTTTTCCCTGACAACCTTGGCGAAGTCAGCGATGAACATGGAGAACGATTCCATCAAGATATCGCCGTAATGGAGTCACGTTATCAAGGACAGTGGAGTGTGACCAAGCTTGCCGATTATTGTTGTATGCTTCATCGCGATGTACCACATGCCATTCACCGACGAAAGTCGACTGCAAAGAAATTCAAGCCTATATAACTGTTATACTTATTGTACGAATGATGTTGTAATACTGTATGCGTTGTTAAAAAACTTCAATTGCGTATTTCTACAGATCCTGACCTGATAGAGAAAAACGGTTTGCAGATTTAAAAACAGCGCATTAAAATTGACCAGAAAAACATAGAAATGTTAGAGAAAGAAAAAAAAAGTTTTTTTTTTGTTAGCCAGTGTTATCGTATGCCCCAATTTTGTGTTATAAACTTTGAAGGGCATATTGATATTTTTTTGTATGCCTAGGAATGAATAAAACCTAACTGGTTTATGGTCTCCCACCCATAGTGCAAACCCCGCTGTATATATATAGAATATTTACAGTCTTGACCAATTAGCGAGTTTACGTCAGGTAGCCAGTTGTCCCTTTCTGTGCACTAACTGCGCCGAGAGCTAAGTCACGCATACGTGTTTCCATACAAGGGAATCTAACGCTAGCAAATTAAATCGATAAAGGGCGGAGTCAAGGTGGACTGCGCCTACAATCTAGGTCGTTGCACTATGTGTCTGGGAGGGAGAGGGGGGGGGCATAGTTTGTTTGCCTTATTCTCAACGTCATTTTGTAGCGATATCAGTTCCTCTTCCACCCTTCCTAGTTCTTCACTGCACGTGTCCAGGAATGGATTTTTTATCCAGTCTGGAATCGTGATCAAAAGAAGATCCTGAAACCCCTGAGACATGTCTTTATGCAGCATATCTAGGTGTGCACAATATACGTGAAGATTATCGTCTGGTAAAATTTGTCTTTCTCTTCCAAATCTAAGAGGCTGAGAAATTGGATTAACTCGCGACGGCCAGTATTACGTTTGAATGGCTTTAATTTGGCCAGAAACGTAGAGACTCAACTACACGAAATATTGACTCCCCTTTTGTATCAGTTACTAGTTGCTTAGCAAATAACAGCTCTTGAACCAAGCTTTCGTCTTTTACGAAGCGAACATGTGCAAGAAGCAAAGATTAGTTGCCTGGCAAAATTGACTCGTCCAACTGCAATGCAAATTCTGTTGTCCTAAGTATGTTGCACAATGTATATTCAACATTCTCAGCCATTTCATCTATTCTTCTTTGAACAGATGTATTGCTGGGCGGAATTGCTTTACTTATTTGTTCAGGTGACTTATGCATAATTGTACTCACAAACTCCCTTATATCTGGCAAAATCAAATTTTCTGCGATTGTGTGAGACTTTCCAGATTTAGCTATCAGCAATGAAATTTTGTATGAAGCTCGCAAACCATCACAGCTTTGTTGTGAAGTGTTGACAAACATGTTGTAGTGGTTTTGATGGTACTGTATGGTTGTGATATTACCTAGTGTGATGCATGAGGTCAGCTGTGAAGGCTCCTGAGATAAATGTAGCTGTGAATTTACAGAAGGCCCTTCTTGCTACCACTTACGACCTCACACATATCTTTTTTTCTAATGAATGTGGCTACGTTAAAAAATCTAGGGTACTGAAATGTAAGGTGTTGTATTAGTATATACAAACACACACACAGATATTTAATAAGTCTAATAATATTAATAAACTTTATAACACACTGAACTAACTCAAGCTGTGTAAAATTTTGATATTAAATTTTCTTTAAGTTTATTTGTTCTGAACCAAGGTTTTATTTTGGTCAGAACATATGAAAGGTTTTGAAATTATGAATGAAATGCATGAATATATGGCATAATAAATGAAAGGTGTGTACATATGATTTTTACAAGACTAGTTAATATTACTACTGTTTATATTTGTAATTTATCTGTGAGAACGAATAATGGATGTGCTGTTGGGGTGGCTTCATCACTCCCAGTCTATGACTACCAAACATTGTCCTTTTACTGATGGGAGGAATACAAGTTTATTTCCCAACATGGTATGTTCTAGTTGATGGGAATATAGTTGGTGTTAGTTATTAAATAAGTTGGTGAATGTCCAGCAGGCCAGACGCTCACGTATCTTTGACTGAGTAGTTCAGGTGCTGGAATCTGGTGGCCCCACCTCTCCGTGCTTGTGGGCTATCTAAGGCTGCTCTCCCAAAAATACTCGACTGCACGGGTCAACTCTTGTATTTTTCAACATAGCATTTGACACCACTTTGGTGCCAAATAAAAAACTCACAGTTCTGAAATAAAAGTATTGGGTCATGTGTCAGAACTCTACCTCCTGAGCCACTTCTACACTCAACACTACACAACAACACCACATAGACGGGTCAGATCTCTCTGACCATACAGCACATCTTACCAAGTTGGTTTCACATAGTATAAGTTCCCCAAGACTACATATTCTGAAATATGTTCATTAGCTTCCTGCCATTGAATAGGATAGGTGATATGTTCCACTGATCTCAACACTTGATCCGCCCTTCATAATCCTTGCTGGCGTTTATGTATTTTGTTTGTCTCTAGACCCTGAACTGGGGCTGGGGATCTAGAGCGAATCCTTACTTGTTGTAAGGGATAGATTATGATATGGCAGTATCAAATCACTCGAAACATTAAACAATATTAAAATATACAAAGAAATACTTTCAGTCTTACCAGAATTATGAATAGAGAACACAGTATATGCTAGCAAAACTCAGCTGAGCTGCTGGCTCTAGTATGGCGTCCCTCTAAATATTGCAATTAGCTTCTGGGAATCACACCACTGAAGAATTACTGTGTCTACTACTGGACAACTTAATGATGAATGGCAAAGATGCGCGTCTGAGAGCCGATAATATGTTTATCTGTGGCCAATCACCGCCTTTTTTCCTTTTCAAATTTCAAACCCCCTACCAAAAGTCAATTCAGTCATACCTCAGTCAAGTATGTATTATTGTCTGTTGGTCCGTCTGTCTCTACTTGCGTTTCACACAAAAAACACACTTGTTTTTTGAACCAACTCTGCCGTCCCCTACACAATTTTGCCTTTAAAGTTATTTTTAGCCAAAACTTTCCCTAATGCCCCCTCTCTTTCATTCTAACTAGATTTTAGCACTTGAGTCTTAAGGCCGCAATTTTTTGAAAATTAGTGACATGTTTTTGTTTCAATGCAGTCGCTCGCTGATATGAACAACACAGTCTTTTGTCAATATCTTCATTATTATCTATCCGTCTGTATAAATGAAAGCATATTATTTCTCTGCTCAAGATGGGCCATCCGGCCAGCTAGGTTTTATATTCCTAACATTATTATTAAGAAAAAGTTACTTTTCAAGGTTAGTTTTTTTTTTTTTTTTTAATATGTTCGAGCATCTTCTGTAATGCGTTTGCCGCTGAATTCAAATAAAAGGGCTAAGTATCGTAAAAGCGTCCAAGAAATGACTGTTGCGTATAATAGCTAAGGTCCCTTTTGTCAATTTCTTTACCTCGTGTCAACTTGGGGACGTGAATTTTTTTCCTTTCCCCACCAATTGCGTCTTTTTAGCCTTGCTAGTTTCAAGCACGTGTTCAGTCATATTTTCTTTTTTATCTCCGTTCTCATCCCGTCCCAAGGGTAAACGTTTTGCCTTCACGTCTAGCAAGTTAGTTTCCATGGCGGGTAGTGACCCGCGGCCTGGGCGATCATGTCTTCTAGTAGCTTACGCATTTTTTTTTATCCCTACATTTTATCTTTGGAGATATTTTAACGTTGTATCACGGTTAATTTTATCACACATCTCCCCACTTGAAAACATGCCTACGGCAAGTTCCAAAACCAGTGATACACATAGATAAAATCACTCCTCACGCCTGCCACTACTCTAATTTTGATCACAGGGGTGCCGACTGAGGAAATCTGCACCGACATTCAATTTGCCTGGGATATATTGGATACTAAACTGATAAGGTTGAAGCAATAAAGACCACCTCAGCAATCTTGCGTTTTCATGCTTAGCCTGAGATAAGAATACGAGGGGCTGATGATCCGTCTGGACCACAAAAGTCCTACCATACAGATAGATTTGAAACTTCTTTATTGCCCAGATTAACGCTAAACATTCTTTTTCGCTTGTGGAATATCCTTGTTCCGCCTTATTCAATTTGCGGCTTGCATAAGCGACTGGGTTCAGTTCCCCATCAGGTGAAGATGATCTTTGCAACAAAGCCGCCCCGAGTCCTACATTACTTGCATCTGTTCTTACGACAAAGTCCTGTGTCAAATCAGGCAGTTTGAGAATAGGCTTGCTAGTGAGTTTTTCCTTTAAGTCTTGGAACGCTAATTCACTTTGCGCAGTCCAAATAATTTTATCTGGAAGTCCCTTGCGAGTCAGATCAGTCAGAGGAGCACAAATAGAGTTAAAATCTTTGATGTATTTTTGATAAAATCCGCATAACGACACGAATGATCGCACGTCCTTTTTTGTTTGTGGTCTAGGTGCTCTCTGCAGTTTTTCCAAGTTCTTGGGATCAGGGGTCATGTTACCCTGATATACAGTGTGTCCCAAGAATTCCAACTCTTTGCATCCAATACAACATTTTGTTGGCCTAGCAGTTAAGTTCGCCTCCCTAAGCCTATTAAATAACATTTTTAGAGCGTCAATGTGTTCTTCAAATGTCTCTGTGGCGACGAGAATATCATCCATGAAATTCGTGATACATGGGTTATTCAGGGGATCCAACAATTTACGCATCATCCTTGAAAATACACTCGGAGCATTTTTCAGTCCGAATGGTAGCATGTTGAATTCATAATGTCCTTCTGATGTGCTAAATGCTAAATAAGGTCTCACTTCAGGCTTCACTGGAATCTGGTAATAGCCTTTACTAAGATCCACCTTTGAAAAGTATTTTGCCTTGTTTAATCTGGCAAATAACTGTTTTGTGTCTGGTAATGGATCCACTTGTCCTTCTGTGACAGCATTCAGTTTCCTGTAATCTATGCACAGTCGGTGTTCCCCAGACGGTTTCCTCAACAAAACGACACTGGAGCTAAAAGATGATTCACTGTGTGAAATAATCCCCTCCTTCAACAAATAATCTATTTCTTCTTTCAATGCCTTCTCCTTCGCGAACGGAATAGAATAGGCTCTCATACAGATTGGGTTTGAGTCTACCAGTTTCATGTCATACTGTAGCAAATTTGTATGGCCTGGTTTATCTGTTAATACATCTGTATGTTCCTCCAGCACCTGTTGAACTCTCTACCTCTGGTTTTTAGTCAGGTGCTTACTGACTTTTACCTGTGCTGCTGTTTCACAAGGATGTAATGGGTATTCATGTGAGGTGAGTGGTTCCTTTTGCATTTGAGTTGCGATAGCCAAGGTCAGTAAGGGGGTGCTTTCCTGGAGTGGTCTGTCCAGATACTTCTTTAACAGGTTTACATGATAAACTTTCTCCTTCCCCTTTTTGTCAATTTTATAGTTTGTTCTAGACACCTTCTCTAGAACCGTATATGGACCTTGCCATCCAATTTGTAATTTATTCTGGCTACCGGGTAGTAGAAGCAGCACCTTCTCTCCCACAGCTAGTTCTCTGTCCTTTGCCTTCCTATTAAAATATGCTGCATGTTTCTTCCTGGCTTGTTTCAAATTATCATTTGCCAGTTTCCATCCAGCTTTCAAACGAGTGGTCAGTTCGTTCACGTATTGATAAGATGAGGTAACAGTCTCTTCCGCCTTCTCATCTGTCCAGGTCCTTAATAGCGCTTCTAATGGACCTTTTATTGGCCTCCCAAATAGCAGAGTTGCGGGAGCCATCCCGGTTGAACTATGTGGTACCTCCCGATACGCAAACAATGCGGCGGGCAGGAATTGATCCCACAGATCCGGTTTTTTCGTGTGCCAGCTTTCTCAGGATAGAAATGAGAGTCCCATTGAACCTCTCTACCTGGCCGTTCCCTTGCGGATGGTACGGACTACAATGAAAGTGTCTGGCTTGAAATAGCTTAAAAACTTCTTCCGTTAGTTTCCCCTTGAACTGAGAGCCATTATCAGTCAAGATTTGATGCGGGAATCCTAATCGGGTGAATATTGTAAGTAGTGCCTCTGCTACATGTTTTGAATCAATTGATGGCAGGGCTACCGCCTCTCCCCACATAGAACAAGTGTCCACCAGAGTAAGGATGTAACTGTTCCTCCTCTTGGTCCGAGTGAGAGGTCCCACAATATCCACTGCAACCCTCTCAAAAGGTGTTCCCACTATGGGCATTTCCCCTAGAGTTGCAGGAGCAGTCCAATGCTTTGGAGCTACCCTTTGACATTCTGGACAGGATTTGACATATCTTTTTATATCCTCCGTTATTCCTGGCCAGAAGTAATGACAAGCTATACGCTGTCCTGTGGCGCTGATCCCCATGTGACCACTGAAGGGAATCGCATGCCCGAGTTCCATCACTTTATCCCTATATGAAGTGGGAAGAACCAGCTGGTTGTGACCATTTGTTCCAGTTCCGGCCTTCCTGTATAATAGTTTGTTCTTCATAAAATATTCCCCCTTGCTTGGAGGTGTGTGGCATTTGGGCAATTTTTTAAAACATGGCTTGAGTGTCCTATCCTCAGCCTGCGCCTTCCTCATCTCCTCTGGATGAGCATTTATAGGTTCACCTTCTTCCTCCTTTTTCTGTGACCTGGTCTGCACTGTCGCCATGATCACAGGTCTCTCGGGATTCCCCAAGAAGACGTATCTACACCCCAATATCAGAGGGTAGATTGGTTCATCTATCACTGCTGCTCTGATTTCTCCTTCCACATAGCGAGTTTTTACCGTTATCCTTGCGATGGGAAGTGTCATGAGTGGTATGTCCTTAGTTGCCCCTTGTATTTCCACTGTTTCTGTGGTATACTGACTTGGGTCCACTAGGCTAGACTTCACAACTAAATCATAATCCAAACCTGTATCATAAAGGCACCTTATGGTGACCCCATTACAAATAACATCCTCACAAACTGGGGGGTGATAAGGTTCCTGCTGTCCATTAGGATTAACCTTTAATCTTTGAGTCCCCGACTTCATTGCAGCAATGTTTGAAGGTTTCCTTCTACAAA
Source organism: Oreohelix idahoensis (assembly GCA_024509875.1). NCBI lineage: Eukaryota > Metazoa > Mollusca > Gastropoda > Stylommatophora > Oreohelicidae > Oreohelix > Oreohelix idahoensis. Next base: position 23,413 of record JAMPIV010017372.1, read on the forward strand.
ATTCGGTGTTATGATTATCTTTCTTGCACCATTTACACCATCTTTTTCCTTGGTTAAACGGTTTTCTTTCATTGGATTTTTGGTCATTGAACTGTGAGTTTCTGTCTCGATAGTCATTTCTTGGCCGTTCAAAGTTTGTCCTACCTTTATTACCCTGTTCTCTATTATCAAATTTATTAAATTGCTGTGGAGCTTTAAAAGTTTCTATGTGCTTCTTTTTAGAGCCACTTACCTCTGCCTGGGCTGCCTGATACGTCTCAGCGACATTTAAAACCTCCCCCAACTTCTCTGCACCTTGTTCCATGAGAAATTTTCTCATGTCTGGAGCCATGGACTCTCTCAATTGCTCTATCATGATCATCTCTTTAAGATCTTGGGTCTTCCCCAGAGCAGTCCATTTCTCCAAATAGGTTTCCAGTCTGGCAGAGAATTGGTGTTATGTCTCCCCAGACAACAGTTTGGCATTTCTAAATTTCTTACGATAAAATTCGCCATTTTTTTCGTACCTCAATAACAAAGCCTGCTTTAACATGTCATAATTGTCTTGGTCTTCTCTGTTCATTTTTGCGAAGACTTCATAAGAAATACCTCTCAGTCCCTGTGATAACTTTAAACTCCACCTCTCTCTCTCTAACCCATATGTAGTAGCTAATAACTCAAAACGTCCGAGGTACCCCTCTATGTCATCGTCTTTTTCAACAAAATGGTCTAAATGAAACCCCATAGCTGATGTTGAGGCTCCCAGACTGGGCGTAGCATCTGAGGCAAAAGGGCTGGCACCATTTTCAGGAGCCTGGCCTTGTAGCTCCAGCTCCCTTAGTCGTAATTCGTGCTCCCTTTGCAACCTTCTATCTTCTGCCTCCCTTTCGGCAGTCAATCTTTTATCTTCTGCTTCCCTTTGCTGTCGTTTTTCTTCTGCCTCTAATGCTTTAGCCTCTTTGTCAGCCTCAATCTGCAGCCTCTTAGTCTCAGCCTCTAACCTCTTCTCTTCAGCCAACCTTTCAGACTCTAATTTTCTTTCAGCCTCTTTTTCTAATCTTCTTTCTTCCCGTTCAATATACTTATCACATTCAGCCGTTACATATTGAATTAAAACCTGACCATCCATTCCCATATCCTTCGCCGTTAGCACAGCAGCTGATCTGAACTTAGCTAGCTCCGCCATACTTTTTAGACAATTTAGCCCTGAGCAAGATAAATCTCTAACCACTAAAGTAATTCTAATTACTATAGTCCAAAATAATTCTAATTAGCGAGTTAACTAATTAATTACCACTGGCTGTGAAGATTCACCAACTTTTATTTCACTTTTAATTTTAAGGGACACTTTTAATTTTTACAATGTGTTCCCCTATTTTAATTCTCCCACCAGGAGATCCTAATATTACAAGTTTAGCTAATTATCCCTGGACAAGAGACCCCAATATATGTAGTGGTTTTGATGGTACTGTCTGGTTGTGATATTACCTAGTGTGATGCATGAGGTCAGCTGTGAAGGCTCCTGAGATAAGTGTAGCTGTGAATTTACAGAAGGCCCTTCTTGCTACCACTTACGACCTCACACATATCTTTTTTTCTAATGAATGTGGCTACGTTAAAAAATCTAGGGTACTGAAATGTAAGGTGTTGTATTAGTATATACAAACACACACACAGATATTTAATAAGTCTAATAATATTAATAAACTTTATAACACACTGAACTAACTCAAGCTGTGTAAAATTTTGATATTAAATTTTCTTTAAGTTTATTTGTTCTGAACCAAGGTTTTATTTTGGTCAGAACATATGAAAGGTTTTGAAATTATGAATGAAATGCATGAATATATGGCATAATAAATGAAAGGTGTGTACATATGATTTTTACAAGACTAGTTAATATTACTACTGTTTATATTTGTAATTTATCTGGGAGAACGATTAATGGATGTGCTGTTGGGGTGGCTTCATCACTCCCAGTCTATGACTAACAAACATTGTCCATTTACTGATGGGAGGAATACAAGTTTATTTCCCAACATGGTATGTTCTAGTTGATGGGAATATAGTTGGTGTTAGTTATTAAATAAGTTGGTGAATGTCCAGCAGGCCAGACGCTCACGTATCTTTGACTGAGTAGTTCTGGTGCTGGAATCTGGTGGCCCCACCTCTCCGTGCTTGGGGGCTATCTAAGGCTGCTCTCCCAAAAATACTCGACTGCACGGGTCCACTCTTGTATTTTTCAACATAGCATTTGACACCACTTTGGTGCCAAATAAAAAACTCACAGTTCTGAAATAAAAGTATTGGGTCATGTGTCAGAACTCTACCTCCTGAGCCACTTCTACACTCAACACTACACAACAACACCACATAGACGGGTCAGATCTCTCTGACCATACAGCACATCTTACCAAGTTGGTTTCACATAGTATAAGTTCCCCAAGACTACATATTCTGAAATATGTTCATTAGCTTCCTGCCATTGAATAGGATAGGTGATATGTTCCACTGATCTCAACACTTGATCCGCCCTTCATAATCCTTGCTGGCGTTTATGTATTTTGTTTGTCTCTAGACCCTGAACTGGGGCTGGGGATCTAGAGCGAATCCTTACTTGTTGTAAGGGATAGATTATGATATGGCAGTATCAAATCACTCGAAACATTAAACAATATTAAAATATACAAAGAAATACTTTCAGTCTTACCAGAATTATGAATAGAGAACACAGTATATGCTAGCAAAACTCAGCTGAGCTGCTGGCTCTAGTATGGCGTCCCTCTAAATATTGCAATTAGCTTCTGGGAATCACACCACTGAAGAATTACTGTGTCTACTACTGGACAACTTATGATGAATGGCAAAGATGCGCGTCTGAGCGCCGATAATATGTTTATCTGTGGCCAATCACCGCCTTTTTTCCTTTTCAAATTTCAAACCCCCTACCAAAAGTCAATTCAGTCATACCTCAGTCAAGTATGTATTATTGTCTGTTGGTCCGTCTGTCTCTACTTGCGTTTCACAAAAAAACACACTTGTTTTTTGAACCAACTCTGCCGTCCCCTACACAATTTTGCCTTTAAAGTTATTTTTAGCCACAACTTTCCCTAATGCCCCCTCTCTTTCATTCTAACTAGATTTTAGCACTTGAGTCTCAAGGCCGCAATTTTTTGAAAATTAGTGACATGTTTTTGTTTCAATGCAGTCGCTCGCTGATATGAACAACACAGTCTTTTGTCAATATCTTCATTATTATCTATCCGTCTGTATAAATGAAAGCATATTATTTCTCTGCTCAAGATGGGCCATCCGGCCAGCTAGGTTTTATATTCCTAACATTATTATTAAGAAAAAGTTACTTTTCAAGGTTAGTTGTTTTTTTTTTTAAATATGTTCGAGCATCTTCTGTAATGCGTTTGCCGCTGAATTCAAATAAAAGGGCTAAGTATCGTAAAAGCGTCCAAGAAATGACTGTTGCGTATAATAGCTAAGGTCCCTTTTGTCAATTTCTTTACCTCGTGTCAACATGGGGACGTGAATTTTTTTTCCTTTCCCCACCAATTGCGTCTTTTTAGCCTTGCTAGTTTCAAGCACGTGTTCAGTCATATTTTATTTTTGATCTCCGTTCTCATCCCGTCCCAAGGGTAAACGTTTTGCCTTCACGTCTAGCAAGTTAGTTTCCATGGCGGGTAGTGACCCGCGGCCTGGGCGATCATGTCTTCTAGTAGCTTACGCATTATTTTTTATCCCTACATTTTATCTTTGGAGATATTTTAACGTTGTATCACGGTTAATTTTATCACACATGTCACGGACAGTTTTACTTTTCTGAAAGTGTTCACGAAGTTACTGAAAATATGTAAACTTTTATCTGTTTTGTCAGGGTTAATTTTTTTCAAATGTTCAAGTAGTCTGGAAGGTTTCATCGCCTCATTTGAAAAGGCCCTCTCACATAATAGACACATTGGCAGTTGTTGGTTATTTAGTGCTGGAATAAATGCATATTTCATATATTCCACGCTGTATTGTCTGCACTTAAGTTTCTTAACCACAGCCATAAATAAATTAGAAAAATACAACAATCAGAAGGAAAAAAACACAATTAG